>CANYBF012375048.1:0-11425 GCA_948192965.1 Dalechampia spathulata | reverse complement strand
ACTCGAATAATTATGCCATAGCAATAATCAACTCACACAATCACTCATTAAGATAATCCAGTGTATAATGATACCCTAAAAATGATCTCACTCAATAAATAATTCATAGATCATTTGATGCAATTATGACGGGTCTAAGCTGTGTGTGTACGGACGTGACATTATTAGTTTACAATTGTTATGATATTTATTAATTGTAGTTTATTCTTTCTCATGCTTGTTTAAGTATGAATGTGAAGATTATAGATTAAGTATTACTATTTGGTTTTTTTAAATTTCATTAGATTGTCCATGTATGAACAATGAATGAACATATCTTGTATGACCATTACAAGGATAATATGAATAGCATATAATGTAAATATTTATTTAAATGATCAGTAATGAATTGATTTTAACTAATACATAAATAATTACTTGTTCTTGTGTTGTTGTAGTTGTCATTGCCTTCTTGCCTTTTTTTGCTTGTATGATGATCTATTCCTGAGTTTTACTTTCTTCTACCTTCTCCTTTTTATCAATGTTTTTATTTGCAAACTATGACTATATTTTGATGTGATAATTGTTTTTGTTTATATGGTCTATACAATATATGTTTAATTACCTGAATAACTTAAGCTTGTTGAATATTTTCAAGCTTTTTAATACTCTACCTGATAACCCATAAAAAGTTTGTTTCATGCTCCATAGAGTTTGCAATTTAACAACAAATGAAGAAACTAATCAAACATATTGTATTATTTTATGTTTTATATTATTATTATACTATATAAGATAATGGTATATATTATATATGTTTATTTACCTGATTATCTTACATTTGCGATCTTAGTTGTTTTTCTTTATTCATCTTATTTTGCTACATTATTATTTTGTGCTTCTATTGTATCCTATTCATATTAAATATGTATATATTTTTAATTGTCTACTATTATCTTATTTAAAGTTATTATCATTTATAATTAGTTATTTCATCATTAAATGAATTATTATGATATATCCATTATATACCTCAATGACCAAGGACTATAGTTCTTATTGGTATGCCATTATTAGGGTTTTTTTCGTACTTTTTCTTCAGCTTTAGCATTCTTATTACTTTCATCTTCATCTTTAATTCTAGGTTCCCTATATTGAACTTGTAAATACAAATAAATTATCATTCTAAATATGAAAATTTATTTTAATTTCTTTAGGTTTATTAAGTTTATACCTCATTCTTGAAGTATTTTATCATAATTGCTATGTATATACTAACCTCATGCGAGTACTCTATCACACCCACTTGGTGAAACATGCTCCCGTGGCATGATTAATAAAAATCATATATTTAGGAATCTACTAATCACTGTACAAAAGATTTGTAAAATTTTTTTTTTATGTCAGTTGAAAATAACTAGTCTATTTTCATAACTGTTGGTTTTATAACCTATATCTTCAAGATCACCTGCTATATAAATTGTTCACATTATAAACATGACATACCATCTAATGACCTTTTGTGTATAAACATTATTTACAACATTCACATACTTCACATATTAATATTTATAGCACCTATGCTATAATTTACAAGCATAAAATATTTTATTGCCCATAATTATACAACGATAGTTGTGCTAATAAAATATTCGCTAGAAATACATTATATTATCAAAAATTTATTCCAAGGATCATACAGAGCTCGAATTATTCTGATTGCTCTAGTGCTTTATTGATATGATTGCCTCTCTAGAGTACTTTGGCCTACGTTCATCAAAGATAAATGCTGAGTATAAATCTCAATAGTGCTTATTATTAAGTATAATGTGCTTAAAATTATGGTTTACAAGGTAATAATAATCATATATCAAACATAGAAAAGAATGTATATTATATAACATTTCATCATTGATAATCCCTGTAAACATTTTGAAAATTTCAATAGTAATATTGTTCATGTATACTCATGTCTCAAGAAGGTCATATTAGCTTTGGGTTAACTTCATAAGTTTAATGTCTATATATCTCAAATATATCTCTTCTATGCTAAACCCTAAACCTTAAACCATAATAACAATAGTAATTATGTGTGACACTCTCTATCTTTATCATTTCATCATTTTTATTCATAAAATAATAGTTATATATTATTTGTATCAATGATTGCAAATGCATTGCATTCTACTTTCCTCTATCATTTCATCTCAATAGGATAACAATGATATGCTATATGAATAATGAATGCAAATGCTTTGCATTTTTTTCTCCATCTTGTTTTGTTGTATATTCATGTGACTTATTGAGCAGGGAATTGAACTCGACCTACATCATGGTTAATAATTTACCATATGAGTCACTAAGCAGGGAGCCAAACTCAACCTACCTCAGGAATAATCATATCATCATATTATGCATACTTAGTAGAGAATCGTACTTAACCTACCATTAAGGAGGGAGCCGTACTCAACTTGCCTCGTAAATCTCATTAATTATCAATTTAAATATATAATTATGCCTCCCTTACCCCTCTAAAATATCATGCTAATGATTTATGATGCATGACTTATTCGTATATGAAACCATGAAATCTCGGTACAACAGTAAATAATAATATCTCAAATACCTTAGTGCACTGCAAATTAACATCAACATAAAATGATTATATATTTGTAACACTTTGCATTACAAGCTTAAATCCATAGCAAAGGTATAACTGTGTGTCTATAACCATTCAAAATATCCATAAATTGCATAACCATCATTGATGAAATATAATTAAAATACATATTAATTTACGTATCAAAGATTGAATTATCAAGCTTTTAATTTTACGTGTAATTTTCATTTATATCATAATTATTATTAGGTACAAACTTGCTTTTGTTTTGCCTTTATCCTTTTATAAAGCAGAAATGGTAATCCCCCTATTATCTTTATTTATTACGTACAAGTATTTAATATATTAATCAAATATTTACATTGATATTCCATATATTTATATATATATGTACATCATGTATCCATATACATTGATTAGTTATTAATCATTTCCATTTGTACTTAATTATTCCAACTACTAAATTCTTGTTTATACTCTCTACACTACTTGTTATTATTCATAAATTTCATAGCAAGTGATTAGTTGAAATTGCTACATAGGTTTGTTACCAAATAAATATGAAGTTAACTAAGGCATAAAGATTCAATTCTTTATTCATAAATATGCTAACGTTAACATTGTATCTAATTAATTCAATACACTCTTATAGATACATATGTATGGTAATTATTACTTTGTTGTTTTCATTTATTTACCATTTACTTAACTATAATCCATCCTTAATTAATTCATCAATTAATCACTTACATTTAAGATGAGATACTCCTATATATAAAAGATTATTGCTAGTATATGTACACATTCTAACTATTTTATCTTGTTTTAATCATTTTCAACTTCCTACATTATCTTGGTATTAAGAGAAAGGGGAAGTGGGGCTATTCATTAAGTTAAATAAATGGGTGTACAATTTAGCTTATTTGCTAGTCTTATCATCTAGGAAATTGGTGCAAATTATTAACACCTAAACACCAAGCATTCGGCCTATTGTATTCTCTGAAAATGGATTGAAATTTACTATTTAAACTCTACCATTGGACACACACTTATACATAATCAATTGGGTGTATCACATAGTTTATTTATACATGAAATACTGACAAATATTAATCCAACTCTTCCACTTTAAAATGTTCACTTATTATAGTTCACCCACCATAGTTTAACTCATTCCAACTATCCTTTAGTTTCCTTTCTATGCAAGCAGCTGCATGGATGTTTAATCTGCAATTCAACCTCACAATTCCCATATTAATAGCAGTATTGACTCATGTTAGGCCTAAAGGGAGATTAAAAAGTCAATGTTCATATCCTATTTTTTTTAGCATTACACTTTGAAATCCCAAATAAGCAACATAAGAATTAAACAATAATTAGAGAGAGGGAAAATGGAACACAAGAAATTTATAGTGGTTTGGCCAACAAATGCCTACATCCACTTTCCTAAGAATCAACTTAGGTTTCCCCTAATCTTTCAACAAAGATTACAACCCTAGAATCACAATTCTAGTAATACTAAAGTGTTTTCCTAAAGGCTCACACTAAACCCTTACAATGTGTTTTCCTAATGCTCATACAAAACCGTACTCAATCACAATCCCTTCCTATATCTCAAAAAATAACTCAAGAGAAAAATAAGGATTGAAAATCCAAAAATCCCTTTTAAGGGATTTACAACTCAAGAAATCAAGAAATATATAAATCATACAAAAATGAGCTTAATAAAGAAATTAATGATCAAGGATTGATTTCTTACCTTTAATAAGGTTAGTCCATAATAATATAAGTTTTTCCTAGCTCAAATGATTTTTGGGGATGCAATAAATGCAAAAAGAACCGTTTTAGAATGTTTTAAAATAATGTTAAAAAAGTTATTTTCAACAGGCATACGGCTGTACAAGCAGGTGGTACGACTGTACCATAGCCCAAATTAGTTAGTAGTATTCTTACGGATGTACGATCAAATGGTACGCCCATACCAAACCTACAGCTAAAATGTAAACCAAAGCAGATTTCCAAAAAGCCTTATAGTACACCCGTACCAACTGGTGGTATGACTGTATACACCCTGAAAATTACTAAAACATGTCAAAACTCAAATGAATTGCTTATAAATATTAAAATCAATAATCACATGGCCAACACACTTTATTAATAATATAAACATGGTTTGTTACATCAAAACTAGAATCAAGGACCCTAAGGTTCAACAATCTTCCCCTTTTTGATGTTGACAAACCTCCAATGGCTTTTTAATCAAAAATTAGCTCCCCCAACAAATGGTAACCTTGCAAATCATACTGCCCCTTAGCTACAATACAAGAGGAGTAATCAATAAGCTTAGTTTTGATTAAACATAACCAATAACACCAATAAATACACATTTTCATAAAAGTCATTTCAACATACTTCTCCCCTTTTGGTTACATTAAAAAGAAAATAAACCAAACTCAATCATTGAAGTATATGAAATATATGTACTAATTTTAAATTCAAAGATATATCTTCATACACATTAATTCACATATGAAGGTGTGTTTTTAAACAAACAATGTTCAAAATCACATTTCAAAAAAAAAAAAAAGATTCAAGACATAATCAACACCAACCATATCAAAACAATCAATATCAACCAATTTTAATTAACTTGAATAAGCATAAACATAATCAACACACATGGCAATCTAATAAACACAACACAATAACATAAAACTCTAAAGCTCCCTCTAAGAAGTTGCATAGTCTCAATCCTTCATTCTTCAATTGATTAACGTAAAAGAGGCTTCATTTTATCTTGTTGCTTAAATATCCACCCGATCTCTTCTTATGAACTTCAAGCAAACCTACAAAATAACTTCATTTAACTTTTGGTACTCAAATGTATTTAGGTCTATGGGGGTTAGCTTTCTATGAGTCATTTGAAATATATCCCAAGTGACTTAATCTTATAAAATAATTATAATTAGAATGACCAAACTTACCATAATAATGACCATGACCAAGGAAGGGTTTATATTTCCAGCTTCTTGATCTATGAAAATGAACTTTCCTTTATTCATTTTTCATGTCATTTCCAATTTTGAAATTTGAATGCAAACTCATATTTTTTGGCTTTGCATTAAAATGTTTTACCTCACAATTGCAATTTTTATGCAATTGACTTCTAATTAAGGTCTTAAACCTCTTAGCATTGGAGTTTTCAACTCTTTTACTTTCATTTCTCTTGGCAACCTCTCTTATAGGATTAGGTTTAAGAAATTTAGGGCCTTTTGATGAAGAGGAGGTGTTTTGGTCATAGTCAATACCTTTTCTATCAAATTTAAGCTTTTGACATTTAAGAATATTATTAATTTTAATGCCACTTATTTCAGATTTTGAAAGGTTTTCTTTTAAAAGCTCATTTTCTCTTTTCAAATTCACATTTTTCAAATATAAATCTTCATTTTCCTTTTTCAAGGACTCATTTAACATTGAAATATTTTCAATATTTTCAAATGAGTTTTTAAAATCCTTTTTAGAAGAGGTTAAATCATCAACTTCCATTTTCAAGCAACCACTCTCATTTGTCAAAGTTATGTCTTTTGATTTAAAAACTTTATTTTTCTTAGCCAATTGCTCACATTTGACAAGAAGTACCTTTAAAGCACTCACCTCATCATCAAACTCATGATCAAGAGATTGGTTAGAAGAGCTTACCTTATTAAGAGCTTCTTCATCCTCTATTATCATGATGCAAAAGCTATCAACATGCTCTCCTACTAAGCTTTTATCATCTAATTCGCTTTCATCATCCAAGTAGCTTTGAAAGCTTTCTTTTTAGATGGCTTTAATGGTCTCTTCAATCTAGAACATTCACTCTTCACATGTCCTTTCTTGTTGCATTTGTAGCAAATCACTTGCCTTTTCCATTATTGATCCCTTTTTTGCTTCAAGTGGTCTCTTGGAATTCCCCTTAAGCTTCTCCTTCTTCAAAACATAATCTCTTACTCTTTTAATGAGAAGAGCAATTTCACCTTTAACATCTTCTTCACTTATAGATTCTTCTTTCTTACTTGCTTCCTTGATGGCTTTAAGAGCAATGTTTCTTCTTTTTTTTTTCTTTTATCCTCTTCAATGCCTTGCCTCAAGGCGATCTCATGAGTAAGGAGCTTTCCTAGAAGCACATCCATTGAAAGAGTATATAAATCATTGGTCTCCTCAATGGAAGTAACCCTTGCTTCCCAATCTTACTTTGGAAGAATTCTAGGAATCTTGTTATTGATGTCCTCCCTAGCATAAGTCTTCTCAAGCTTCATTAGATCATTAATGATCATTATGAGCCTATTGTACATCTCTGATATACTCTCATATTATCTCATAGTGAATAACTCATATTCATTGGTTAAAAATTAAAGCTTCTTGGTCTTCACTTGATTTATGCCCTCATGATGTGTCTCTAAAACATCCTAAATTTGTTTTGCCATCATGCAATGGGACACTCTCCCATAGTCTTCCCTACTAATGATACAATATATTCATAGCCTTTTTATTCCTACCATTAGCCTTCTTATCTTCACTATTCCAATCACTCTTAAGCTTCAATATAGAAATGCCTTCAATTATAGTTGTAAGAGGATTATAATCACTTTTAATTAAGTTCCACAAATGAGCTCCATCATTATCCAAAAATATCTCCATTCAAAGTTTCCAATAAGAGTAATCTATACCATCAAGGAAATGGGGTTTTATGTAAGATTGACTCTCTAGATAATATGTTGCCATTTGATGTTAACTCTAAGAATGTTAATTCTTAAAAGATAGAGCCCAAGCTCTAATACCAAATGAAATCCCAAATAGGCAACACAAGAATTAAATAAGAATTAGAGAGAGTAAAAATGGAACACAAGAAATTTATAGTAGTTTGGCCAACAAATGCCTACATCCACCTTCCTAAGAATCAACTTAGGTTTCCATTAATCTTTCAACAAAGATTACAACCCTAAAATCACAATTCTAGTAATACTCAAGTATTTTCTTAAAGGCTCACACTAAACCCTTATAATGTGCTTTCCCAAGGCTCACACAAAACATCACTCAATCAAAATCCCTTTCTATCTCTTAAAATATAACTTAAGAGAAAAATAAGGATTGAAAACCTAAAAATCCTTTTTAAGTGATTTACAACCCAAGAAATCAAGAAATACATAAATCACATAAAAATGAGCTCAATAAAGAAATTAATGATCAAGGATTAATTTCTTACCTTCAATAATATTAATCCATAACAATATAAGCTTTTCCTAGCTCAAATGATCGTTATGGATGCAATAAATGCAAAAAGAACCATTTTAGAACATTTTAAAATAATGTTGAAAAAGCCATTTTCAACAGGCATACGGCCGTACGAACATGTGGTACGACCATACCACAGCCTAAACTAGTTAGACAAAATTAGGCAGTAGCATCTATACGACCAAATGGTATGCCCGTACCAAACCTATTACTAAAATGTAAACTAAAGTAGATTTCCAAAAAACCTTGTAGTACACCCATACCAACTGGTGGTATGACCGTACACATCTTGAAAATTACTAAAACATGTGAAAATTACACACTTTAGAGCCAACACACTTTATTAATAACATAAACATGGTTTGTTAACATCAAAAATAAGATCAAGGACCCCAAGGTCCAACACACTTTAAAGAACCTTGCAGTCCAATAAAGTTGCAGCTTACATAAATCCATATTTTGCACCAGCTAAGAATAACAACCTCCTTCTCAGAATTAAATGCTAATGATGTTACTAATACACAAATATTTCATGCATAATGGTTATTGTTTCCTTATTAGATTAGTTATTTTAAAATGGTGTTTTTTATTCTCTGCTTAAACTTTAATTTATGTATAATTAAGAAAATCTAAACTTTACATTACATAAGTCATAATCCTAGCAGTAAATACATATTTCCTATACAAAAATTTACTATACATACACAATTTATCCATTTTTGTATAGGTTATCTATAAATTTTAACACCAATGCTTTGATCAATAACTAAAGATATTCTTCTTTTTTTTAAGATATAACAAATTTACATTCCAGAATCATACAATAGTATAATACACATTTTTTACACCTTCTCTCTCATCTTCTTGTTAGAGATATCAATTAAACTCTAACAGAATCCAAACCTTAAACTAATTTAAGCAAGCTTCTTTATAGTAATAATACAAACTTCTATTTATAAGTGCCATCACACATAAACAAATGCATCATACAATTTCATTGCAATCATGTTAGTAAATTCAAGTCACCCTTGTCCAACATCAATTCGATCAATTCTTAAACTATAATAATACGGTTCACTTCTTAAGAAATATTATAAGCGTACTCATATGCTTATGAGTTCTAATTATAAGCCAAATAGCAGTTGCTTTATATACATCATGACTAGTAAGAAAGAAATATAATAAGCCTTTTAACTAAGCTTGTCACTAGATTCAAAACTTATACATATTAAGGTGCCATTCTTTAACAACTCATATGTATAAGTTAGTATTTCCTTTGCTATTCATGCATTTAATTCCTATACTTGTTAGGAATGTCCACATATAGTATTTAGGTACACACAACTAGTGTATAGCAAAACTTCAAAGCCTAAAATGACTATAATTCAACTGGCAACTTATTACTTATAATTTTTTTGTAAGCTTAAGTGATTATCATCCAGCTAATTTCATAACTCAAGCAGCTATCCCATACTTATACTTTTCCAACGTGATGTTCCTATTATTATGGTTCCTTATAATCATCATATGGACGTGATAACTCTCTCATTCTAAAAAAACTTTTCATCCTGAATTTTAAATCTTACCAGTTTGTGAATAACTAAAGGTACTATTATCTCATATCCACTTCTCATTCTCAAGTTATTTCTTGGCCCATATGATGGTTCCATAATACTTTTACTAGAGGGATCTATTTATTTCTTAATTATTTTGTTTCTCTGGCGAGGATAGTTATGGGTTCTTTGCTATATTTGAGATCATGTTGAATTTCAATTACTTCTGTTGGAATTATATATGAAGGATCAGATCTATACCTTTGCAGTATAGAGATATGAAATATATTATGTATTTTATCCAATTTTGGTGGAAACACTAACCGATAAACTAATGGTCCAATCTATTCAATGATTTTGTACGGTTTAATAAATCTTGCACTTAATTTGCCCTTATGCTCAAATCTCATTATCCATCTCCAGGGTGATTGTAGACTCTGACTTTTCACCCATACCTTACAATTTCAAGTTTTCTTTGATTCGGCTTAGTATAAGTCCTTGATGTCAATCCCAATTTGCATACATGCCTTTTAGCCTGCTACAAGTGCTTTGGACATGCAGAGCATGTTGCATTTTGCTTATGGAAGGTAGAGCACATAACATGTATTTTCTAATGTGCGGAGCATATAGTGCTACATGCTATGCACGTTTAATAAATATACGCATGGTGCATAACCTTTTCCCATGCAAATCTAACATGCTATATATGTCATCATGCATTTATGACCTAAATGATGCTCATTAGGCATAGGCATACATCCCAATGCATCCTTATTGGATGGTGCACATAGGTGTAAAATGCTATATACTAGGCATGTACTACTATATTTTGCACATATAGCCACTTTTTGGACTATAAGTTATGCATATAGCACTACATGCTATGCATATCTATTGTAATTTCACAAAATCCCATATTGTTTCCTTGCTTTTAGCAACTAATGACCCTCACCTATAAATATAAGCCATATATTTATGAGAAAAGGTCCAAAAATTGGTAATTACAGCTAAACTTTGCCAAATTAATTTCTCACTTAATTAAATACTTAATTAAGTTGCTAATTAGGATTAGACACCAATTAATCCTCACTTTAAATTCCTAAACTCATTTGGAATCAAGATTAGAAGCTAATCTCTATTGGTGAGTGTGGAATGCTTCTTCCTTTTCTCATGTTCTCTTGATTTCTTTGTAGGTTTATGATTTTTACTTAGTTTTTCATTAATTAGTATCATGTCTTTTGGCTACGTAACATGCTCTTGTAGAATGATTAGTAACTTCCTAACTAAGGAAGTCAATAATTATCCTACAAAGGATTTCACACATTTCGTAAAAAATTTTTTATTTATATTTTTTTATTTATTATTTATACATATAACTTGCATGGAAACTCATATTAATCCAATACATTTATTATTCCCAGGTTTTAACATAATAAGTCATCACCTCATCAGAGTTATAACATACACGCATTAATAGTTTATATATTTTTAGGTTTGTCAAACTTAATTTATTTACTGTCGGAGTATTTTGTTTATGTAGTTGCACGATAATTTATATAGATAGAAGTTTGAAGGAACTCAATGCATTTACCAATATTCTATTGATATGTCTAGCTGCTTCACTGACGTTCTTGTTCTACGACTTTACTTGATCCTGTGTTTATCAATTGACAAATGCTGAGTATAAAACTCAGTGGTATTAATGTAATAAATATTGAAATATCACAATAATCATTATATCAATAAATTCCAAAACATTATTGAATATGACAAACATGATTCCATCTTATCATTTATTATATGCCATTTATATATGTCATTTTCATTATGTTTCACATATCATCATTATTCATTTGTGATAATAATTTATCAATATACATGAATGATATGATATATGTCTTGTTTGTAATCAATATCATGGTATGCTTATAATTATATAACTTCATACCTTTTAATATATCATCATCATCTATTTATGAACCATGTATATGCATTTATG
>CANYBF012374242.1:0-12081 GCA_948192965.1 Dalechampia spathulata | reverse complement strand
ATGGTATGTCATTCACTTCACATGCTATGCATATAGTATGTCATCCATTTAACATGCCATGCATATGGTATGCTATACATTATGCCATGTCATACATCATTTTCACATGCCATGCATATGGTATGCCATACATTATACCATATCATGCATATGATACATCACTTCACATGCTATGTCACATGACATAAGCACATTCTACTATACATGCCATGCATATGCCATGTCACGCATCACTTCACATATCATGCATATGAAATGACCATTCATCTCACATGTCATGCATATGCCATGTCACACCCCATACACTATACATACGCATTGCATACGCTATACGCTGAATGCTAAAACAAATCCAAACAACATTAACGCATAACGCCTCGCACTATTTGCCATGATTATGTGCTTATATATCATATTAGGTTGTCATGTCATGCATATGATATGTCATCCATGCTCACATGTCATGCATATGATATGTCATCCATGCTCACATGTCATGCATATGCCATGATACTTTTATCGCTATATCACATAACATGCATATGCCATGACATCTAAAATGCCATATAGCTTTATATGTCATTTTATGTGTAACCTCGCAACGCCAACTCACATGACGCGCTGTGTGCTTACATTTACACTCGCATGCTTGCCTGCTTAGGACAATTAATTCCAAATATAATGGTAAAATTGATTTTGGAAACTCATAGAATAGATCTCCACCACCCGAACCCAATCTCTAAAGGGTTTAACTAGCACTCTGCTATGAGTCGGTTAGGCCAAATCCGTAACCACCCAGTGGTGACTCCTTGCGGCTCTTTCGAGTCTATATCATTCCCTGAGGGAACCCCTCAGGAAGACTGCGCTTTCGTTCTAAGTGTGGTCTCCGGTCCGTGACTTTTGCAAGCCTTGCTCTGATCCTCGGCAGAAACTGGCGCTCACAGTGGTGACATCTAAGAGTTTCCATATCAATTTTCCCATCATAGTTGGATTAATTATATGCATCACAACACCAATCGGTGTCCGCACACACCACCTTGGTCCCTTGTCAAACCGGTGATTATGAGTGAGGGAGTACCTTGGACTCCATTCTACTCCTTGGGAAAGCACATTTGCCTTCACCACTCGCTGCACTGTACTGATAACCATCGATGATTTCTGACGGATAGATGCGAGGTATAGTCATATATTAATGATTCCATTTGGTTGGATAGGTTATGGAAAACGTGGCGGGAGACCTTAGCCTATTCTCAAAACCAAACTACAGCCCATATAGTAAGCCTAACAACATTCCAAACTAGGACCCTTATTACATGCTATGTGGATCTTTACCTTATCATGTGAGTGGATTAGCATAGACCAGGCCTATTTTCCTCCCACATATTGCTCTGCTAAGAGTTGGAATCCTTTGATGATTCCATTTGGTTACGCAACCTTACGTTTATTCCATGGGCGTACTCTTATCATAACAATATGATCATGCCCGTATTGCTCTACTAAGAGTCGGAATCCTTTCATGATTCTGTTTGGTTGCACAACCTTATGCCAATTCTATCGACATTCTCTTATCATTACAATATGATTAGGTCAAAATGCTATCAGGTTTTTGCGTAATCCCTCATATGATCGGGCAACGATCAAATCTCTTGCTTGCCTTATTGAGAGAATCATGCTTCAAGTTCCCAGTGTAACTCTGGGCTAGTACCCCTACCTAGGACAGGAGAACTTGGTTTGACCAATTCTCGTGGAGGTATAAGGTTGGAAGGGAACATTGCTGCATGCTACGTGTTCGTTAACCGTTTTTGTGTTTTCTGCCAAACATGCATACATGCATACTCATGTAATCTACTAACAAATTTTGCTTTTGCAGCCATAATGCTGGATGTTTCCTAGCATAGGACATGTATACATCCTACGTGATGCATCACGTGCACCCATGCATACGCATGCTAATTCACTTTGTTGCAGCCATAGCATTACATGTTTTCTAGCATAGGTCATGCATACATTCTACGTATCGCATCATGTGTATCATACGCAACCAAATGTGCATACTCATACATCCATGCTAACCTTTTTTTTCCATGAAGAATCATGTTAAACTCACAGAACTCCAAGAATGTTGCATCCTCATTCAATCTTCCTACTCCAACGTTGGATGAGACCACACTCACTGTAGTTTAGAAGCTCATCGACTAATCTGTGGCCAAGCTCTTAAATGATGACTTCAAGACCCTCCTATAACAACAAATCTGGGAGGCTCTTACTCCTGTAGAATTCATCACCCCGCCAACTCCAATCAAGGAAAAGGGGAAGGGTGTCAATTTATATGACATGGAGACCAATGATGACGTCTCGCTCCATATGCATAATGTTCAAAAAACTGAGACCATTGTCTTGGAGAAGAAGATTGAACAGCTGCAAACCATCATGAAGACTAAAGGCATGGGAATTGACCTGGATTTTGATGAGTTCTCTGTTCGTGCTATCAAGGGGCTACCTACTAAGTTCAAGCTCCCTGATGTTCCCAAGTACAATGGGGTTGGGGACCCAAAGAATGATCTGAAGACCTACACCATGCTGATGAGCACCACTAACTTGTCAGATGATCAGATAGTCCGGCTCTTCTTCATCTCACTAGAGGGACCAACGCTAGCCTGGTATCATAGTTTGAACAAGGCAACCACGACCGAGTGGAAGCCTCTTTATACTGCCTTTTGTAAATAGTATGGGTTTAAGGCCTGATTTGAAGTAACCCTAATGAACCTTGAAATGGTTAAACAAAAAGCCAATGAGTCTTTCATGGATTACTTCAGTCGTTGGATGGACAAAGCTGCATTGGTCTGACAGAAGCCATCTGAATCGGATATGATTAACAAGCTTATCATGGGGTCGTTGCCACTCTACCAAGATAGGTTGAAATATCAGACGTTCCACACCTTTGAGGACATCTACTTAGTGGGACAACGCATCGAGCAAACTGAGGGTAAGAAAAAGGAGCCTTCCTTCATCAAACCCAAAACAACCACTTACACACAAACATAACCAAAACCTCACTACGCCAACGCCTTACAAATACCAAAGCCCCACATCCACACTGTACAAACACCAAATCCCATACTCCGAAACACTACCCCATCCAAGAGGTTCTCAAATCTTGGGATACCGCTTTCTAAAGTCTTTGGACGCCTCCTCAAAGTGAAACTCATCAAACCACTAGAACCAAACTTCAAAACACATCCTCCAGCCACAATAGACACCGAAACCTACTGCCACTACCACCAACACCATGGCCATAATACTGATGACTGTCACTCCCTCAGACTTGTCATTCAGAACCTCATCGATTCTAGTGAGATTGAGGACCTTGAGAAATCCAAACTGTCTACCAAGATAAACCCATTACCAAATTACCATAAGGCCAACCGTACCTACATGATCCAATCAGGGTTGCCAGAATCCCTGATCCTAAGCTCATTTTCTCCTCTCAGAAGTAAGGGGAATGCTCAGCTGCCTATCATTACCTTCCACCCCGGTGGTGGATTTGACATTGGAGCCATTGACATACGGTACGAAAGCTTAGAGGATGAGTCAGCTGCTACTCAAAAATCCTCCAAACTTCAGACAACAGACGCATAGGCTTCTAACAAGGGTAAGTCGACCGAGACTCCCAAGGTAGTTAAGCAAGCACTAAAACAACCCAAGTAGCAGAAAGGGTTAGGTGCCAACAAGATGTCCTTGTGGGTTCGTAACATGACTCGCAGTGGTAAGGTATTCATTCCTCCCGACCTCAGAAAGAAGCCGACCGAGGCTAGGCCCACTAGAGATCAAGCTGGTCTAAGCAATGTTCCAGCTCCGCTACCAGCTGATCAGGTTGCTTAGCCTGATAATGTTATGGTCAAACAGCTGAAGAAGACCCAAGCAAACATTAGCATCTGGGACCTGGTGATGTCCTCCCAATAGCATTCACAGGCTGTCGTCGAGGCACTCTTAAGCATGAGGATCTCTCCCTCTGCTTCCACCTTCAGCATGAAGAGTCAGCTAGTAAACTGGGAGCTGCCATCCAGCATGATCACATTTTCTGATGCAGATTTATCAATCGAGGGAATTCGCCATAATAGGGCACTGTTCATCAGAGTGAACATCATGAACTTCACCACCCCCTATGTCATGGTGGATGATGGTTCAGGCATCAACGTCTGCTCACTCAAAGTTCTTCCCAAGATCAGGATTCAGCTTTCAGACCTCAAACCCTATAAGACCATTATCATCGCTTACAACGAGTCCAAACAGAAGGTTACTCGCACCTTCACTGCCACTGTCACTATTGGGCCAATCGAGTCAGTGGTGGATTTTACAGTTCTAGACATTCTGGTGTCATTCACGCTACTCTTGGGCCAACCATGGTTCCATCTGCTAGGAGGTGTGCCATCCACCCTACATCAGAAGATTAAGTTTCCATACAATGAAGGTATGGTTACTATTATTGCTGATAACGAGGTCGCCCTGGCTTGCATCCGGGAAGGTGTCCCACTCATGACTGGTTTCCAGATTGCTGTTATCAAGGAACCTAAGCCTAACTCGTACCAATCAAGTCTCGCTATGGAGAACATGATGAGCATGATGCACTACATGCCTGGCATGGGTTTGGGCCTGTATCAACAAGGCCCGGTTGAATTTGACATTCCTACAGCCATGTGGGAGGAGAGGTACTGCATTGGGTTCGATCCTTACACCTCAGATAAACCAGAGGAGTGCAAGATTTTTTCTCTTCATCCAAGGAGAGACTCAACATGATCATGCTCCCAAGTTGCCTAACTCGGATGATCATGCTCCCAACAGTTGGCCATCTTTGGTGATGTCTATGACCTGTCAGCCCTGACAGCACCTGGGAAGACTGCTGCTGCTTTCACCATCAGCTCTAATGATGCTTTCTAGATCTTTGCTGATGTTGCTGATCTTACCACCGGCTACCTGGAGCCGAAACCTGCTACAGTCGCTGCACTGGATCCAAGCTACAGAACTTAGATGTGGAAGACCTACTACTCCTAAAGGTCTACGAGGACATCGCCAAGCTGGTGGAGAGCACCTTTGAGGAGCTTGTATATGAGGACTCTGATGTCCCTATTTCTGTACTTTTTAATGATGATGTAATCCCATCTAAATATGAAGCAATCAAGAGCAACTTTGCTTATGTTTGTAACTTGTATTCTGATGGCATTGTGCATGAGCATCAGCATTTCATGAGCATTTTTTACATTAACGCATCTTGCATTGAAAATGTTAACATTAACACAGATGAGAAGCCATGTCTCCTCTAGATTGAATCAGACTTGACCTCTGATGAGAGAACAAAAATAATCAACACATTGAAAAAGCAAGTAAAAGCCTTTACTCTAGGCTACGAAGACATGTCAGGTGTTAACAAGTCTATTGCAGAACACAGCATCCCTACCAAGCTAGGGTCAAGCAAAAGTTACGATGCCTCTGACCAGAATGGGCTCAGAAGGTCAAGGAAGATGTCCAGAAGCAGTTGGATGCCAAATTTTTTGAAGTGGTTGACTATCCAGAATGGTTGGCCAATGTGGTTCTAGTTCCCAAGAAAGACGGTAGGGTCAGAGTTTGCATAGACTACAGGGATCTGAACAAGCCATGCCTAAAGGATGACTTTCCTTTGCCTCACATCGACGTGTTAGTCGACAGCACAACTGCTAGTGCCATGTACTCCTTCGCTGATGGATTTTTAGGATATAACCAAATCTTTATGGTAATCACAGATAAGGTGAAGACAGCCTTCATAACATAATGGGGGACCTACTGCTACAAGGTCATGCCTTTTGGCTTGAAGAACGCAGGTGCAACCTACTAAAGAGCCACAATAACCCTGTTGCATGATTTAATCCACAAGGAGGTCGAAGTCTATGTAGATGATATGATAGTGAAATCTCTTACCAGAGAAGAGCATCCAGCTGCTCTAGAGAGATTTCTCACACGCGTTAAGAAATATGGACTCAAGCTGAATCTGAAGAAGTGCACTTTCAGGGTGACGTCTGGCAAGCTGTTAGGCCACATTGTTAGCCAGAGAGGTATTGAAGTAGATCTTGACAAGGAAAAGTCGATCATTGAGATGCTTATTCCCAAAACTGAGACCAAAGTTAGGGTATTCTTGGGATAGCTCCAGTACATCAACAGATTCATTGCCAAGCTCACTACTATGTGTGAGCCTATCTTCAAGTCTTTGAGGAAGAACCAGCCTATGATTTAGGATGAGAATTGCCAGTTTGCTTTTGAAAGGGTGAAGCATTACCTCTCCAACCCACCGATTCTGCAACCACCTCGGCCGGGAAAACCACCACTACTTTATCTAGCTTTAGAGGAGGACTCAGTGGGTGCTATGATGGCTCAGAAGAACGACGCAGGAGTCAAGCATGTTGTCTATTATCTGAGCAAGAAGCTGTTACCAACAGAGTGTAGGTATAGCACTATTGAGAAACTTTGCATGGCTATGGTCTGGGTCACTAAGAAGCTCAGACATTACTTCCAGTCATATCAAGTGCAGGCAATCTCCAAGGTTGACCCTATAAAGTACTTGTATGTAGCTCCTTTGCTAGTAGGGAAACTCTCCAGGTGGCTGATCCTGTTATCAGAGTTTGACGTGCAGTACATCATTGCCAAAGTGATCAAAGGCAGAGCGATTGCTAAATTCTTAGCATCCAGGCCGATGGATGACTCTAAGACCTTCAAACTAGACTTCCCAGATGAGCACTTGGGGGCAGTTGATGTCCAAAAATGGCAACTGTACTTTGACAAAGCGGTCAACAAACAAGGTACAGGTATAGGGGTTGTACTAATCACTCCTGAAGGTGAACTCATTATGCTTTCAAAGCGGCTGAGCTTCTTAGTCACCAACAATATGGCTGAGTATGAAGCATGCCTATTCGGGTTAGAATCATTACTAATGATTGGTGCCCAGAATGTACAAGTATTTGGTTACTCGATGCTGGTCATTCACCAATCCACGACCAAGTGGGATGTCAAAGAAGAGAGGCTCAAGCCTTATGCTGAATACATGAAGCTCATGGCTTGTAATTTCAGCTCCTGTCAATTTATTCACATGTCGCATGAAGAAAATCAGATGGCCGATGCCTTGGCCATACTGGCTTCAGTCTGTGAACGACAGCAGAGTCAAGTTCAACCAGTATTCATCGAGCAGTCAAGCATTCCTTGCTATTTTAGATAACGGGTTATGGTATTAGACCAACCAGATGAGATCCCATGGTATGCTGATATCATGAATTTTTTGAAGATTGGTACTTACCCAGAAGAAGCCAATAGAACTGATAAGCTAGCTCTACGCAGGCTAGCGGCCAATTTTACCTGGCATCAGGGCATTCTCTACAAAAGAACGACGGATGGACTACAACTTTGATGCATATCGGGGAAGGAGATTGAATCCATCATGGAAACAGTACATGCTGGTGTATGTGGACCCCATATGAATGGATTCATGCTCTATAGGAAAATCTTACGCCAAGGATATTTTTGGCTCACCATGGAGATAGACTATATACAGTTTGTATGGAGATGTCATGAATACTAGATCCATGGAGATCTGAGTCATGTGCCGCTAGTCGAATTACAGAATTTGACAATGCCTTGGCCATTCTCAATATGGGGAATTAACATCATAGGTGAGATTCATCCAAACACATCCAACGGACATTGGTACATACTGGTAGCCGTAGATTATTTCTCTAAGTGGGTGGAGGTAGAATCCTACGGTAAACTGGGGGCAAGGAAGGTTGCCAAGTTTATAGAGAAGAATCTCATATGCCGATATGGGGTACCGCATCATCTAGTGTCAGATAATGGGGTATAGTTCCAGGCCCAAGTTGCAGACTTGCTGGAAAAGTATAGGATTAAGCACCATCGATCCTCTCCATATCATCCTCAAGCTAATGGGGTGGTCGAAGCGGCTAACAAGACAATCAAGTGGATCTTATCCAAAATGGTACAGACCTACAGAGATTGGCATGAGTAGTTGCCATTCGCCTTATGGGGTTACAGAACCACTATAAAGAGTCCCACGGGTGCTACCCCGTACGCTCTGGTTTACGGGATAAAAGTCGTATTACCAATTGAAGTGGAGCTGAAATCACTTCGCGTTATTCTGGAATCTCAGTTGCCAGAAGCCGAGTGGAAAAGGGCCAAGTACAAGCAGCTGGTCACTATTGATGAGAAATGGCTGAAGTCTCTTTATCATCTACAGCTTTACAAAAAGCGCATGGCCAACGCATTCAATAGAAAGGTCAAGCCTCTTACTATACAGGAAGGTGATTTAGTTCTAAAGTAGGTTAGACTAGCTATCCGTGACCCTTGGGGGAAGTTTAGACCTAATTAGGAAGGCCCATTCCTAGTTAAAAAGATCCTCTCTAAGGGCGCTGTTCGCATCTCGGATTTGGAGGGTAACGAGTTCTCAGAACCTGTCAACCTTGATCGGCTGAAGATATATTTTGTCTAGAGTAAAGGGTAAAAGAAAAATAGCAAAATAAAGATAAAAATCCTGGTGAGCTGAAAACCTGCATAGGCGGTTCACACAAAAGTTAAGGCAAAAGAAAATTTGATCGATGAGTTGAAAATCCGCTTGGACAACTCATGCAAAAGTTAGAGCTCTTGAGAGGCAAAAGGAGAGCGTTAAAATAGTTGATCAAAAAATCTCGCACCAGGCTGGTCAATAACAGGAGTCAAGTCTGGTGCATTTCAAAGAATTCCTGTGTTGGTTTTAACATTTTTCATGTAAATGTTTTAATCTCATTAATGCAAATGGAGCACATGTTCATAAACTTAGCCTTAAGTAATACTAGTTGTAAACACAAAGCATTATCATCCTTTATTACATGTTGTTGCTTAACAATGTCTTATAGTACAGGATTCAAGCTTGGCACAGCACCCACAGCTTGTACTCATCATCAGTGGCAGGTCCAGCTCTAGGAATCTCGATCAGCACTATCAAGCGACGAGGCCAGGTCCTCTCCATATGCTTCATAAAGCGAGGCACTAGCCTTACTCCTACTCAGTCAACTAAGGTATGGTCTGCCAATGATTATACTGACGACAAATCCTAGTAGGACTGTAGTACGTGCAATGCCTGAATCCCAGCAGTGGGATACAATCTATGTAGGTCATTACAGTCACATGTTGTATATGCCACCAGGGATAGCTCCAACTGATCTCGCTCTCAGGTCGAGTCCCCATCCATTCAGTCCAGCCTTAGAATGACATCACCCTTGCCTCGCTGAAGGCATAACCCCTTCATATATGGCTATGAGAAAGGTATCTCTACGGGTCCCCAGCTGGCGGCGCCAGAATCCTAAGCTTCTCTTGAAGCCAAATCTATAATAAAAACAAAATAAAAAAATAAAAAATAAATAAAAGCTCGCTGAGTTGAAAACCTTGCACAAGGCTGCTCAGGTAAAAGTAAGAGCAACCCGTTGAGCTAAAACCCAAGGGGGCAGCTCAGGTAAAAGTTAGGGTCTGAAAATAAAAGCAGAAGCCTGATGAGCCGAAAACCTCATAAAAGGTGACTCATGCAAAAGCTAAGGCAAAAATATAAATTTTCTAATTTGAAAACCTGCAAAGGTAGCTTAGAATTCTCACCTGTAGAAGAAGCAGACTGCCACTGAAGCACTCATACTATCCATGCTTCACTTTGTCCAGACCAAGGATCGTCTCCGCAATGATCATAGGAAAAGGGGTCTAACCCTCCATAATCTGGTCTACCAAAGGCCCGATCAACAAGTCTCCATGACCGGATGGATCAATGAATAGGAATTTTGCCAATAGTCCAAATCCAACTACCCTCAGCCATGAAAGGCTCATATAGATTTTTGACTGCATAGCTAGAAAATGACAGCAAGATCTACGAAGCTATCTGCAATCAGAAGAGATCTCACCTCCAGCAGACTAACATCGAAAGTCCTGATCAGATATGAGAATGCATCTCCAACAGACACTGGCATTGTTAGAATCATTGTCATACTGCAGGTAACCCTAAGGATGGCAGCAAACTCCTCGTACATCAGACATAACTCTACATGCCCGAACCGGAATATGTGAACCTTCAGATCCTAGAACTGCAAGGCAGTATGCAGAAAAGCATGGTTAATTGAGACTTGCTGGAAAGTTCTCAAGTATTAGAGTCCGATCTTGCCTAGTCGATTCCACTCATTATTTCCCCAACGGCAAGAAAGAACGCGGAAGATAGACAATGATTGCTGGGTCATTGTATATCTAATTTCTGCAAAGAAAAGTAGATGAGTTATGTTTTTCCAATAAACCAAAAGGCATGGTGTATTTATAAGCAGCAAACAACATTGGATTCCAATAACAAATCCAAAAGTTACATAGTTCAAGCTTTTGACTGTTCACACAGTTTGTACGCAACAACTGTCACACCTCAACCCAAGACCTAAGGGGTGACGATATGATCCTGTAGCATAACCATCACTTTCCCGTCTCAGAAAAACAATAATTATACTACAAGGGATTTTAAACCCTAATGCTCGTATAAAAATCCAACAACAGAAAGCTCTATATAAATAATTACAAAACCCTGGATATAAACATGGATTCTTATACAATAAATTTAGTATACTGCCAAATACTACAAATACAAGGAATATGCACAAATATACAAAACTACAAGAGTCCGTCCAGAAGTCCAAGACACGAACCAGCTGTTGTACCTCTAATCCCGGTGCTCACCCTATAAACTCGGACCTACGTTCATCAAATGATAAACGCTGAGAATAATCTCAATGGTGCTAGGAACATATAACACTTCATACACATACACAACCAATCCATACGGCATACAATGCACTCGCCCTCAATTGGCACTTCTCATGCTCTTAGGAGTATCGCTCACCCCTTCACCATATTGATCAATACCGGCACTTCTCACACCTGTAGGGCATCTCACCCCTTTACCAGATTGATCAATACCGGCACTTATCGCACCTGTAGGGTATCACTCCTTTCATACCAATCGGTACTTCTCGTATTTTTAATATCACCACCCTTATTTCACCCCCTCACATGATATGCTATGCAATCAATCATAATGCATAAACAAGCCAAACATCTAATAATCACAAGGCACATTCCCTCCCAGAACCAAGAGCCACACATACGTTCCTTCTCAGAAACCAATAAACCATTCTCATAAGCATCAAGAACATGAACAAGCATAATCATAGGGAATTCAATCCCCAAGCATTAGTTCTAGGCTTACAGGGCCATAGAACCACTAAAACAAGCTTAAACCCAGATAACGAGCACAAATGATAAACATCTAGCACAAACCCAAAGAAAGAAAACTACAAACTCTAGCTCATGATCCAGTCATTAACTAGTTCTAGCCTTAATTTCAAGCTCTCGCACTATCCCAGAGCTTAGACGTCCTTCTATGGGTATTTTCTAGGGGTTTGAGACGTTTAGAAGTGTTTAGGGTGAAAGAACATAAGGAAAAAGGCTTATGTTTATCTCTTAAAAAGGCAGATTTAAGTCACGTACGGCCGTACCAGCCTAAAAAGCCTGACAAACCCAACCTCTTGCGAGCTGCGGTACGGCCGTACCACCCTTTGGTACGCCCGTATGGCCACAACTCTCTTGATGCATAAATTTTCCTGTGAGTACACGTATGGCCAGACCACTCCCTGGTACGCTCGTACGGCCTCCAGGAGCCCTAGCCCGCTGTCTCCCCTGCTTGGTATGATCGTACGGATCCCTGTACATCCATACTCTGCTCCAAACTCCTCTCCTCACCCTCAAACTCACTCCCCAACCACCGAAAATACCCAAATCATAACCCAAACATGCATGCCATCATGCACACACACCTACATATATACAATTACACATTCAATACATCGTCATGACGCACTTATAGTCACAGAATACAAAGCACATATGCATGTAGTTGTACCAAAAAATGTATACATACACGTATACATCTGAGCAAGCATACAATAAATACTAAAACTCCTACGGTGTCAAAAATAGATGTGTCAAATGATAAAC
>CANYBF012373899.1:0-21066 GCA_948192965.1 Dalechampia spathulata | reverse complement strand
ATCCTTACCTGACTTCAGTAAGACTTTTGAGATTGAGTGTGATGCTTCGGGGGTGGGGATTGGAGCTGTTTTAATGCAGGAAAAGAAGCCAATTGCCTACTTTAGTGAGAAGCTAAAAGGAGCTCAACTCAACTATTCAAGCTATGATAAAGAATTGTATGCCTTGGTTCGAGCTATGGAGGTTTGGCAACACTACTTACTTCCCAAGGAGTTTATCATTCATACGGATCATGAATCCCTTAAGCACTTAAAGGGACAAGGGAAGCTCAACAAATGGTATGGTAAGTGGGTTGAATTCATTGAGCAATTTCCTTATGTGATTCAATACAAGCATGGAAAGGAGAATGTTATGGTTGATGCATTGTCAAGAAGGTATGCCTTAATCTCTACCCTTAGTTCAAAATTACTTGGATTCGAACACATTAAGGGTCTATATGTTGATGATACTAATTTTGGTAATGTATATGTAGCATATGAAAATGGAGCATTTAACAAATTCTATAGGCATGATGATTTTCTATTTAAAGGTAACAAACTTTGTATGCCTAGATGTTCTATGCGTGACTTGCTTGTGTTAGAGTCTCATTATGGGGGATTGATGGGACATTTTAGGGTACATAAGACTTATGATATGCTAAATGAACACTTTTATTGGCCTCATATGCATATAGATGTTGAGAGAGTGTGTAATGCTTGTATTTCATGTAGACAAGCAAAATCTAAGTCTATACCTCATGGTTTATATATGCCTTTGCATGTACCTAGCTCACCTTGGATTGATATATCTATGGATTTTATGCTTGGATTGCCAAGAACTAGGAGAGGTTGAGATAGCATATTTGTTGTGGTTGATAGGTTTAGCAAAATGGCTTACTTTATTGCTTGTCATAAGTGTGATGATGTTATTCATGTTGCTGAACTATTCTTTAAGGATGTTGTGAGATTGCATGGGGTACCACGCACCATTATTTTTGATAGAGATGTAAAGTTCCTTTCACATTTTTGGCATGTTTTATGGGGTAAACTTAGAACTAAGTTACTTTATTCAACAACTTGCCATCCACAAACAGATGGATAAACTGAGGTAGTGAACAGAACTTTAGGAGCATTACTTCGAGCCATAGTGGGGAAAAACCTAAAGACATGGGAGGATTGCTTACCTTTTATTGAATTTGCCTATAATAGAAGCATTCATTCTTCCACAGGATATTCACCATTCGAACTTATGTATGGTTTTAATCCACTAACTATTTTGGGTTTTATCTCCTTTGCCTTTACATGAGCTATCTAGCCTAGATGGAAAAAGGAAGGCTGAATTAGTGAAATCAATGCATGAGAAGGCTCAAGCAAATATAGAGAAAAAGAACAAAGGGTATGCTGAAAAGGCAACTAGGGGGCGAAGGCAATTGAGATTGGAACTTGGAGATTGGGTTTGGGTGAACTTACGAAAGGAAAGGTTCCCAAAGCAAAGAAGAACCAAGATAGATGCAAGAGGAGATGGTCCTTTCCAAGTGTTGGAATGCATCAATGATAATGCTTATAAGATTGATTTGCCTGGTAAGTATCAAATTTCAGCTACCTTCAATGTTAGTGATTTGTCTCCCTTTGATATGGATGTAGATTTGAGGATAAATATTTTTAAAGAATGAGAGAATGATATGGTTCTACATGGGACTCAAGAGAACACAAGGAGCTTGAAAGAAGACCCACTAACTCTTCTAAGTGGTCCAATCACAAGATCACGAGCCAACAAATTTAAAGTAGACATGAACTTATTTATTCAAGAACAAATAACAATGGAGCTACAAGAACAAGTTTTCTACAAGTGCTATTTGGAGCTTAAAGAGGTGCTTAAGGTCATAATATTGCTTGGGGTGAATTTAGAAGAGAATGGAGCCTAAAGGATTCCATTTGAGTATAATTATGAAGCCATAGCCTTATTTCATAAGCCTATGGAGTAGTTAGGCATGCTGGGCCATAAGTTAGGCCTGTTGAGGACCCAATAAGGAAAGGAAGCTAGGCCAATTAGTAGCTTAATGAGCTTATATGAATTTCCATGTAATTATAGCATTATTTTTGTTTATTTATTTATCTTTTAAGTTAGAGTAGGAATAGAAGACCAAGTCCTCCTTGGATTAAGACTTCCATATCCTTAAAGGACTAGGATTAGAAACTAGTATAAGTAGAAGCTTATGTAAACCTTTTTCATCACCTTTCAATTATCATTCAATATACAGAACCAATTTTGGTTTTATTTATGCTTATGCATTTTATGTATTTAGTTATGAAGTGAGGATTTGCTTTCTTCTAATTGCATTAGGAATTAGGGTTAACTTATCAATTTAATTGTGGCGTTTTCGCTTCTTCCATTAAGCCTTATCATTTGCATTTTCCATACTTGCTAGTTTGGGGTTAAATAGGGCGGGGGTTTATTCTACCATTGGAGCTATATCTTAGGTACGTGTGGGTTTGTGGCATACTTGCCATTGGGTTCCGCGTCACCTGATATGGCCACAGTGGGCCCCACATGATGGGTCTTAAGGCTATATGTTGCACATATAGCACTATATACGCAGCATATAGGCTATATGCTGCGCACATAGCCTTATGTATGGTGCAGATAGCCTTTGAATTTTTCAAATCTGGGCTAAAAATTACAAAATTACCATGCCCAAAAATTGCTCTATAAATATAGAGCTTGGGGTCTGAAGAATGGATCCTGAATTTGCCTCTAAGGCAACCTAAACCTCTGCCAAAATTCCTACAAAATTAACTAAACACTTAATTAATTGAATTCTAGGGATTTCAAGACTAATTAACCCTAGTTAGGCTCTCTAAACGCGGAAAGAAGCAAGATTAAGGAAGAAGACCTACTGCCTAGAGGTAAATCTTCCAATTTTCCTTCATTTCTTCTTGTTTCTGCTTAATTTTTAGGACTATATGCTGCATATATAGTCTTATGTGTTCCACATGTAGCACATATATGGTGCACATAGGCCTATATGCCCCGCATATAGGCCTGAGATTTCAAAGAAAAAGTCATTTTTCCCTCAATTTTTATCGGTTTTCTTCCCGATCTGGCCACTCCAGTGGCATTCAACGCCTTTCCATGCCTTGGGTGTCCTGGATCTACCTTAAAATATGCCAGATCTAAAATAATTTTGGCTTCAAAATTATTTTCATATGTTGGATGCAAATCTACGAAGCAAAACCCTATTTTTGAGTCCAATCTATCTAGATCGGGGTCGGATCTAGGGTTTCTGCTGAAAAATCTTTAATTTTTCTCCTATTTTTGAAACTATGTATGCCACATATACTACTATGTGCACCACAAAGAGCTATGTATGGCGCACATAGATCCTAATTTTCACAAAAAAAATGCCATTTTTCGCCCGATCCGCCTCCGATCTGATTTTTCCAGTGACTCCAATAGCTTCTCCATGCATTTGAGGTTCTAAATCTATCAAAAATTGCTCAGATCTAATTGATTTTAGTTTAAAATTAATTATTTCATTTAATTACATAATTAAATGTTTGAGTTGCAAATCAGAGGCCGATCTGAGGTCAAAATGAGGTACTGTCTTCATTAAAGTTGCTGGATTTTATCTGTAGTTTTATTTTGTACTGACAGATTTCATTTTCTTGCAGATCCAAAAGCTATGTGTGCCACATGTCCACCTATGGGTGCCATACACAGCCTATGTATGGCGCACATAGCCTGATGAGCGGTGTGCATACCTCACGTTTTTCCAGAAAAATGTATTTTCAAATTATATTTTCATCATATTTTTATATGTCCAGTGGTATTTAAGCTTTACAGTAACTCAAGTATTTTGGAATTTTCATAAAATAATTACATTTAATTAATTTTTATGATAAAAAGCCATTTTTACTTGTATAAAATACAATTTTTGAAAGGATTGGAGTTAATTGGTCGAGTGGCTATCTCTAATAATTTTGTGTGATATTAGTCCTCCTAATTAATTTTCCATGATCAAATAAAAATAATTTTGCCTAAAATTATTTTTTTAAAAATGAATTTTCACGATCCGGCTTGCATAAATTCATATAATTATTATTAAATAATTGTTGGATTTTGACTCTTGGTTCATGTTTTTCACATGACATTGGACTAGTCAAATAAATCCTAAATTCATTTACTACTAATGAATTTATTTATATTCATTTATATTTATTTTGCATATTCACATCATGCATTTTCGGCTCAGGCAACCCAAGGTGAATAGTACTCAAGGAGGAAAGGGACGTTACTTAACATCCCAAAATATGTATGCGAGGACATTTATGTAATAGGATAGGATTATTATCTATTTTGTAATAATTCTCCCTATTTCCCATGTGTATCCCCTAATTTCCTCGATCCCTTTCACAACCATTATTATTTTCATTCATGGATGGATTTATATTTGCCTAAATATATGTCATCATGTCACATGCCATGTCACATGACACATCACATATGTATATGTCATGCTATGCATATGCCATGCCATAACATACCGTATTTCGTATGCTTATACATATAAATATGTAATACAATACGTAACCCGCTATTCACCATAACATATGCCATGCATATATATGTCATTTCACATGTCATTATGCCATGATGCCATGCCATGTCACATGTTATACACCATGTCACGTTGTATGCCATGTCATATACCATGTTGAATACCTATTCACATACGCATCGCTATGCCACGACATGCATATGCCATGCCACTACACATATACTGTTATGTCATGTCATGCATATGCCATGCCATACATCACTTCATATATCATGCATATGGTATGTCATTCATTATGCCATGTCATTCATATGCCATGTCATTTCGTACATACGCACTATATCATGTCATGCATGTGCCATGCTATACATCATCTCACATGTCATGCACATGATATGTCATTCACCACACATGCCATGCATATGTCATGTTATATATCATGCATATGATATGCCATCTATTTCATATGCCATGCATATGGTACGTCATCCACATCACATGTTGCGCATATGCCATGTTTTGCATCACCTCATATATCATACATATGATATGCCATTCATTTCATATGCCATGCATATGCCATGCCATGCCACTCACTTCATACGCCGCATATACATCAAACACTAAAATGATCCAAGCGCACTAAAATGTATTACGCTATATGTACTATTTGCCATGTTATATGCTTATATACATGTTATCTTGCCATATCATGCATATGATATGTCATTCATGCTCGCATGTCATGCATATGCCATGTTACTTTATTCGCTATTCTGCATGCCATGCCATCCAAATGTCATATAGTATTATATGCAATTCTACGTGCAACCTTGTAACGCCAAATCACATGTTGCGCTGTGTGCTTACATTTACCCTTGTATGCTTGCCTACCTAGGATAATTAATCCCAACTATAATGGTAAAATTGATTTTAGAAACTCATAGAATAGATCTCCACCACCCAAACCCAATCTCTGAAGGGTTTAACTAGCACTCATGCTATGGGTCGGTTGGACCAATCCGAAACTATCTGGTGGTGACTCCCTTGTAACTCTTTAGAGTCTGTATCATTCCCTAAAGAACCCCTTAAGAAGACTTCACTTTCGCTCCAAGTGTGGTCCTCAACCCATGAGCATCACAAGCCTTGCTCTGGGCTCTGGCAGAAACCGAGTGCTCACAACTATGCATAATATGATATATTTATTCTTGATGTAGGTTTGAGTAAATTTCCATTCATAGTGAGCTACGATATCATAGATGGTAGTGGTATGGTTGTATGATGATATATTTGTTCTTGAGGAAGGTTTGAGTTATATTCCCTCCTCAATGAGCTATAATATTATAAATGATGATAATAATGATTTCATTAGAAGGAGTGGGGCAAAGGAAAAATATAGATGTTACATAATAAGCATCACTTGCATCATGGTAATTCATCATTGCATAGAATCGATATTGCAAAGTCATACTCATATAGTTAACTAATATTTCCTTATGCTAATATGCTAATGCAATACATAAGTTTATAATACAAGTACTTAATATGCATATATGGTGGTTGGATTTATGTGAAATGCTAAAGTATTTATTAAATTTTATTCCATTATAAATGAAAGTGCGATATGAAAATAAAGTGCATTTAATAATTAAAAGTCATGAATGATATTTATCATTATTATATATGTTTTATATTATCTAAACTAATTGTTACATTATTCATATTATTTTTAAGCATCCTAAATTTTATACTCAATGTTTATCATTTGATGAACATAAGTTAACATCACATAGGTAGAGAAACATTAGTCAATCATCGACGGGTGATATTTTGTAGTTTTGAGATATAGGACTTGACATACTCTAGGAGGTTATGTTTATGTATACAACTATCATGCATACGTAGATAATATAAAGGTAGTAATGTAAAATAACTAGCTACATATAATTGTATGCATGTAAGCAAAATTGTAACCTTTGTAAATTATGTTAAAGTTATGTATTTTGCAAATGTGGTGCTAGATGGAATGTTCAATCTATGGCATGCTATGGATGTAGAAAATGTATTTACATATTATTGATATGCCATTAATAATGTGATAAGTGGCAAGAATATAAGTACTGAATATATGTTACAAATACATGAGAACTATGTACCATTAAAAATAATTCTACCCATCCTTTATAGGATGATTAATGGATTTCTAATGATATTTAATTTATTAATCATTCTATAAAAGCATGTTTCATCATTTATGTGTGACAAGAATACTCAAAAAATAGAAGAAACTCTACCAAACTTTTTATAGAAATTTCTTAAGAAATTAAAGGGAAATTACATAGAAAAATTAGTTTAAAATGAATAAATAATTAATTCATTAAGATTTTATGGACATATTTGTGAGTGTGTTTTGATGAAATTTATAATTTGAATTCTCTTATGTGGTTTTGTTTTCACCATATGAATTATTAAATTTTCTTTATTGGTTTTAATTATTGATAACTTGCTTTTCATGTTGGAAATTTATAAAGTTTCTATCAATTTTAATAATTAATTAAGTTTAAGATGATTGTTTATTTCTAAAGGGAAACTTCTTACAAGGAATTATCATACTTCCATTATGTATATGATACATGATTTAATTATGTTCTTATCATATTTACTAAAAATTGTTAATTTTTTATTTATATTAAGAGCATAATTTATTGAGTTTTATTTGGTGTTTATAAATATGATTTATGTTATGTTTTAAGACATTATCAAATTGTGTGAAATGTTAGTCTTAAAATACGTATAACTCACTATGATTTGAGAAATATGAAAATGATTATTATGGTTGAGTGTGAGGAATCCTTAATACAACTAGGTACTCACTAGTGATTTTTAGTGGAAGGAATTCTTCTTGGTGAGGTTGAGTGTAGGGAAACCTTCTTGGTGAGGTTGAGTGTAGGAAATCTCTCCTAGCAAGGGTGTTCATACTAGATCTGACGTAGGTGAGTTGAGTATTAGGAATCTCCTACTAGTAAGTATGGTTATGTCACATGCGTCATTTTTACATGAATATTTTTCATAATGAATAATATTATGGTTTATTAAGAAATAAATGATAGAAAGTGCCATAAAAAATTTAAGTCATCATATGAACAAAATACATAATTTAATATAGTAAAAAGGGGAAAGAAATTGATGTGAATTATTGAGGATTTGTGCACTAGTTAAATGAGTAAAAAGATTACATGCTTTATGAATATTATGTGAATTGTTACCATGCAAATAGTTTAAATTGGAACGTTGTTGACTTTATCCATGTTGATAGATATACCAAAATTTTAGTAAGTTATGAATTATAACTTAGTGAACATGATTAATTTATTGAAGCAGTTATGAATTTAAATAAGATAAATGGAAATGGTATTAATTAAAATTTAAATTAATTACCTATATGCATGTACTATATGTTAAAAATGAGGGACAAGTATATTAGCATTAGTAAAGTATGATTGTCTGGATTCATGATGCAAGGAAAAGAGAAAGAAATATGATTATTAATTATGCTTGTTTTTGTACAATAATTTGCATGTAAAATATGATCATAGTAATTGCTTTAGAAGGAATATGGTCATATCCACTATACATATAAATTTAATTATCATTAAGTGAATATCAATTTTTATGCTTGAGTTAATTTATGCATACCCTATATAAAGGAATCAAAAGTGTAAGTGATTGGTCAGTGAAATATATATTGATGTTGTATAGTAATTAAAATAGAATAATGTTACAGTTTTAATAAATATAAGTAAAGATTATAAATGAATAATATTTTAATAAGTTATGAAAAAGATTAAGCGATGTTAAAAAAAAGTATTAAAGAAGGATTATCGTATATGGCATTCGGGTAAGTTAATGCAATTTAAACTGCCATAAAATTATGCAAGAATTTATTATGCTAATTAAATGATATTTTTATTGATTATTCATGAACTATAAAACTAGCTTCATGATTTGAAAAGAAATAGGTTTGAGTTATAAAAATGGCTAAGTAAAAAATTTAGAAAGCATGGAGAGTGAATTTTTATGTTACCACCATAAGGGTTAGTAATAGAGTTAGTAAAACCTTTATAATGTTTTAGAAAATAAGATAACATATTAATTGAATTCATTTCAACATGTGAAACCAGATTTTAGGTTCTTTCTACTTACAATCTGGATACAACATCATAAAGATGAAGATGCCCATAGTAGAACTATGAGTTTATGCAAATAGGCAAATTTTATCCATAAATAAAGGAAGTGGATTACATTCAAATAAATAATAGATATAATGCTTATAAAATAAATTTGAGGGACTTAAAAGAAGATTTTAGCTTAAGGAATAATGTAAAACATTTCTATAATTCAAGTATTTTATCACATTCATTCATCCACCGGTACTATTTAAATTATGGTTATGCTTACTTATTTTCATTAATTAATTAATTGTGTTATGGGAAGTATGTTGTTTTAAGTAAGTTATCTGGTCCTAGAATAATTATTAGTATTGGATAAGTGAGATTTGTAATGAAAAAAGTTACTGAGAAGGGTTAAACTAATTTTGAATGCTGAAATTAATAGAATGTTTAAGTTATCGTATAATTACTTAATAAGGCAAATGAATTTGTATTGAAATACCATATATGTAACTTAATTATATCGATTAAATCAATACTTGATAAATGTTAATTAATTATAATAATTTACAACTTAATTTAGGAAATTAAAATAATAATAATAATAATAATAATAATAAAAGAAAGGAAATTATGATTTTTACAAAAGGCTCTGAGGCGATGCTGGAAGGCTCCAGCCCTTTTCATGAAGGGAATTACATCTAAATAGGGAATTAAGGAAGCAGTGTATCATTCTTAAGTACACCATTAAAACTAGATATGAATTAAAAGGGAGTCTTATGGGGAAGAAGATGCATGAAGGAGAGTTGTTTCTGAGGATTTAGATCAGCTACTACCTTATATATATATATATATATATATGCATCCAAATAAGGTAGGCGAGTGGAATCTCTTGATCTTTAAGTAGAACCATTTTCATGCATGAACTTTGAGTTAGGATGGTATTAATCATGTGTATATAGATTGTCATATGTAATTATTTCTAAATAAATATTTGGTTTGTGGTATTTAAGTTGGGTGGGACCTGGTTAATCTTATGGAAGTGCGGTTGCATGTGTATGACAAATGAATTATGTGACTGATGGTTTTTGAATGGAGTGTCCACACATCAATCCTTCTAATAATTAAACTAAAAGTTTGAAACTAAACTAGAAGGGGAATTGAACAAATAGTGAATCTTGTTATGGGTTTCACCTATTTTCTATGTTGAGTTTTCTAATTGCTAACTTTAATATGACAGAATGATTTACAAGGTTACTTAGGTTGGAGCTAAGCATAAATCATAAAAGAGTAGAGTGGATTACAATTTCCTTATAGAACCAACCAGAAACGCATGGTGTGTATAGCAACATAAAAGAAAATGGAATTAGCATAGAGTTAGTTGTAGAATCCTTGATTTTAGAAGCTTATAATTAAATGAATTTAGCTTAATGATTCTTAGATTTAATTAAAAGAAAAGTGAGTATGTTAATGAATATGGTTAAGAATGTTAACACCATTCTTGGACATGTTGAAACTATAGTAAGAAATGATCATTATAACAGCGATGAATCTCTTACTTCAATCTTAAAATGAATTGGACTAAGAGTGGAGTTGTTCGGCATGTTAGATTCTTAGAATATAGGACTGTTAGTGTAGCCTTTCACTTGTGGATAAGCATGAGAACTATAGATAAAAATTTTGATTGGAAAATGAACCTGTTTGATGTGTAGAAACTCACACACCTGTAACTAAAAGAATAATGAATGTTGCTCACCATTTAATCACAGACCAGCAAGTGATTAATTAATGCTCTTTAATAATCCAACAACTAAGGATTGAGGGCATTTAGTTAAGTGGGTGTGTGCTAAAGAATTATATATTGTCGACTTAAGTAGGTGTTGGCCTAGCGTAAGCACCTGGTCCTTTATAAAATTCATAATTTAGGCATGGATGATTTAAGGTAAAATGTTAAGTTGTTGGTAAGCATGATGGATCAGCTCAGACCATAAATTAAATTACATGCAATAACTAAAGTTATCCTACGATCTTAGGCAACTTACACACCAATATATTAACAACTATAATAGTATATATATATATATATATACAAGACCACTAGGAATTATTAGGATAAGGTGAGTTAATAAATTAATAAACTTGTATTATAAGTTCATATAAATCATATATATAGTTATGCGCAAGGTGATATAACTAAGTAAAGCTTTAAGTCTAATTAACATGTACAATCGGTTGATCCTTATCCTATTGAATAGGTGGGAGTTCCTCTCTATGAAATTAATGAAACACGTGTTAATTTTCTAAATCCTTAATCGAAATTTAATGCATAATCTGGATAACACTAGATATTCACAAACCATTAATATTACGTCATATATACAACTACTTACCTTATACCCTAAAATTAAGAGGAATAATTAAATTATATTTAACCCTCCCAACTTATATATATATATATACGTTGGTAAGTGATTGAACTATTCCTTCTCGATGATATGAATATACCATGTATATATATAATGATGGATTAAGTGCGAGGAATCAAACACTTAAATATATGTATTACTAAATAAAATATTTATGATATGAAATTATTTATAGATGATCTCTTATACTTTGAATGAAAATAATTGAAAATTGAGCAATACAAGGATGTCAGATACATAAATATGGAAGTATGGAATATTTATATGGATATTTGATTAACGCATTGGAATACTTGTACATAACAGGCATAGATAATAGGGGGATTATAGCTTCTGTGTCACATCCTACATTGAGCACCACTTCACATTTATGAATTGATTGAAATGTCTTATTTTATATGTTATTGGTATGAAATTGATATGAAATTATGCTAATGATGAGAAGTATATGATGAGATTATAGTTTATAGATCTAATGTTGAAATTTGAAATTTCTAATGAAACCCCAAAACATAACCACTGAATGATGGTTAATTGATGATTTTGATATTAAGAACCCTTGATATGATTAATTAAGTATGCTTAAGATGATTGTTTTAACTTAAGTTAACTAATATGAAAATATAGTTAAATAAGATTTTGAATTATTTATGATATTATAATTGAGTAATGATGATGTAAGTAAATGAGCTTAATTATGATCTTAATGTATTAAAGAAGGAGCAATTATGTATTAATAAGGTATTAGTAAAAGAATATAATAATATATAGTTATTAGAAAAGTATAATTAGAATTTTTATTAATGATGTCATGATGATATCATTAAATGGTAATATGATGCCATAAATGAATGATAAATAAATTAATGTTATCTAGATAGATAAATAGATGAATATATGATTGAAAATAGAATAAGTTAAAATAGATTTGAATTAGTATATTAAATTGGAAGTGGGATTGGAAATGGTGTTAGTAGGGTTGGAAATTGTGTTAGTTGATGGAGAGAGAAATTAAAATATTAGAATTTTTGGAGTTAGTGGAAAAAGATGAAGGATTTAATTAATTAAATATTGTGTATGGATGGTATATTGGATATTTAAATAAGTATAAAAGGAAATGATTTGTGGAAATGGAGGTGTATACATATAATTATACATATAAAGGTGTTTTAAGGGGGGGAAGTGTATATGCCTAAACCTAATTCAAGTCCATACGGTTTTTCTTCATTATTTCCATCAAAATATACAATTTGCTCCTCTTTCCTTTATTTGGCCAAAACCTCCATTCCTTCTTTCCTTCATTTTTCATACTTCTTACATCTTTCTTATGTCTTTTCTTTCCTTTCTCTTAAAGGAAAAAATCGAAATTCATCATTCCATCTTCTTTTCTTCATGAAACTTCAAGTTGAACCTAAGAACTATATGTTTGAATGAAGATGGAGTCAAGACTTTTCCATTTCTTATTTATTATTGATGAAGCCGAAAGTGTTTGTTATGGAAGCTTGAAAATTGTAACATTTCTTCTCATTTCTTCATAATTTTCTTCAAGTTCAAGCCATATTTGTGTGATACATGCAAGGTTTGACAGAAATGCTTTTCAAATCCTTTTGTTTTTGAAGTGACCGAACCATTCCCTTAAGATTCTTCAAAGAGTAAGTTTGAAATCTATTAAATCCTTGAGTTTCCTTAAAAACCAAACCTATATGATGTTTAATCCTCATTTTTCTTGTTTGGATCTTGCTTGAAAGGTACATGCATGTGGGTTTCTAGTGAAGATTTGAATTTTTAATCTTAAGACAAAGTATTGGTGAGAATATCTATGAAAAAGCAAAGAAAAGATCAAGTTTTAGTTGATTTTTATCATGTTTACTTAAAGGTGAGGCTTGATTTAGTGTTATTGATGATTGATTCATTAGATCCATGCATTTTGAGTATATTGGAGTTTTATCAGAATTATTTTGAGCAAAATGATGATATAGTTGAATGTTTTGGTTGTGTATTTAGCAGTTTTTAGCTTTTAGTTTGATGGTTTAGTTGATTAGTGTTGTAAAAAGATGAACAATAGTAGATTATGGAGTGTGTGTGGGTGGTGTTGTGATTTTCTTCATCATGGTCAAATGTTCAAGGATGAATATGATCAAAATGGTAAGATTAAAGGATTAATTAAAGGATTAGAAAGATTAATGAGTAATTAATTAAAATAAGATAAGTTAACTTAAGATAAATGATAATTTAAGATTGATTAATGGAGTTGCATATGATAATTGAGTTAAAAGATTAAAGGATAAGGCAAATAATGTTTATGGTTGAAAATTTAATTATATGATTTAAAGTAAAGAGGAAAATAAAGATATTTCAAAATGATAAGATAAGGTATGGGCATAATAATGAGAATAAGGACAAAAAGGGGCATTTTAAAATGTCATGTGGGTATTAATGATGCATATGGCTAAAAGAATAAGTAAAATGATATTATGGTTGATAATTTAATTCTATGACTGAGAATTTAAGAGGAGATTGAGATATTTTAATAAATATAAGATAGGGTATACGACACTTTAAAAATATATGGATTTAAAGGGCATTTTAATATGATTTAAGTGATGATTTAGAGGCATACGACAATAGTGAATGGAAGGACTTAAATGGTTGACTAATTAAGTGAATAAAACATTATTAAAAGCTTTAAGAAGTAATTAATTGATTTTATGAGATAATTTTAAGTAAGATTTAAGTATTATGATTGAAATGGAAGCTTAAGGTGGGATATACTATAAGTTGTGGCAATTTTAAGTTATGGTTTTAAATAGAGCTATAAATTAAGTAAAAATAACATTATTAGAAGATTATTGATATGATTTATGAATGGTATTAAGTGAATTGCTTAGATATCATATTTATTGATTGGAATTAGATAAAAGGATAAGATGAAATAGTATATGATTCAGTGATGACCTCATAATAAGATTTTAATGGATGATAAGATAAGTATGAGGATAATTATTTTGAAGTATTATGAATTATTTTTTTAATAGTGAATATAAAGAATTAATGGATATTTATGATGATGGACTAAAATGAAGTAAAAAGGGATAATGGTATGAATAATGACTTATGGACTTTGAAAGTGTTTTTATTATAAGGTTTGAGTTGATATTAAATAAATAAGTTAAAGACATATGTGGCTTATTAAATGGTAATTAAGTAAAGTTCAAAGGTGTAAGATATATATATATGGTTATACATATGAACTGGATGTTGAAATAAGAATGTTAATGATATATTTAAATAAAACTAAGTTTATTGATTGGTTATTACATGGTTATGTTACAATGATATTAAAAGGGTACTTAAGTAAAGTTAAGATGTTATCAAGTAAGTCTTAAATAAGATATGATAAGATACTAAATCTATAGTTGTACCAGAAGATTAAAGGATTAAGATAAGAAATGTTTATGTTGATAAAGAAGACTTAAATTCATGGAAGGTTAATTAAGTATGAAATAAGAGAATGGTTTAAGATAAATCATGTTTATGATAATAAAGGAGACTTTCTCTAATGAAAGGTGTATAAGCATAATAAAAGAAATTATATGAGGATATTTAAATGTTATATAATTTAGTGATGATATTGACTAAGAATTTAACAGACGTTAATGGATGATACCAAATGGTAACAGACGTTTATGAATGGTATATAATTAAGAAGCTATCAAGTCCCATGTTCAAGATTCAAATGAATGATTATTATATGATGTAAATTATTAAACAATTGATATTATAACATAAACTATTTTTTATAATACCAATATAATGTTTGTAAGAAATAAATTAAGAACATAGAATATATATAAGATATGGTTTGATTAATATGATATTAATGAAAGAGTTTTCTTATATATGATAGAAAGTTAATAGTTATAATCTAAGATGCAATAGTAATGTTAGTATGATTTCTTAAGAGAGATTGTGCTAAGAATATGGAATGAACTAACATGTGTTTTAATTAATTGATTATTATTATACATTGGTTTATAAATTCAAAAGTAAATGATAAATGATTAAGTATGGAATTAAAGTTATTTATTTAAAGATGAATGTTTAATTTCTATTCTATATGGTTCAGAGGGGAAATTGGCGTAAACCAATGGAAATATAAAAGGAACAAAAAATCAGGTTTGTGCTATTTTAGTTTATTCCTTATTAATGAATCGGCAGGTAAGTATGAACTTACCTTAATTTTTAACATATGATTACATATTTTAATTTATGTTTTATAGGAATGTTTAAGTTAATTAAAGTTGAATTTCATAGGAAATATTTATAAGATATGATAATGCGTATCATGGTATTTATATTTATTAACTATGACGATATGATATGTTGTGTTGATTTTGATGTTGAAAATAATAATGATAACATAAAATATTAATGTGAATAAATAATGATACTTGAATGAAGATCATTAATATTAGCAAAGATAACCATTCATGATAATGGTATAAATATATTGAGTAGTATATATGCTGATACATACGATTGATTGAAGTGATGATTATTTTGCTAATATTATATCATGGAATTTATATATTAATGAAATTGATTTAATGATGAAGTTCTTTTTCATTATGATATTATCATATCATAATTATGATTGTTAGTTGATACTTATAAAACAAATATGAAAAGATACGTTGTTATAACATATAATGTTAGTGTATATAGAATTTTTAAAAACAAATTAATGATATGATGAATTTGATAAAGGAAATGGTCATTGTCATATTTAATGATATTAAGTATATAAAAAGGATTATGTATAGTAAAATGTTGAGAAGCTTATGCTATCAAACGATAGTAAAGTAGAATGATTAATTATCATGAAAACACCAAGTAGAAAAGTATGATGGAGTGATAGTAAAAGAAATTATAGGATGAGATAAGTAAAGCATGATCTGATTTAAAAAAAATATATGATAAAAATCAGAGATTAGTAAGTAAATATAAAATAGTTAAGTATGAGTTACTATCTCTATGGTTTAGAATCTTATGAATTATAATTTTATGATGAATCATGGAGGATAGTAATAATTAATTATGAATAAAGATTGATGGATTTTAATATCATGGCTTATTAATTAAAGCAAATGAATAATATCTAAAGTACTTGCATTATGAAAGTGATTTTCATTATGTCAATATCAAGAATGTATGAAATGAATACCATATATAATTGATACTATTTGAGATGTATGCTATATGAAAGGGATGTGATATGAAATGAATGTCTATGAAATGACTAACATATGAAAATCATGTTGTATGAAATGGATGACGTATGAAATAGATGATAAATGGAATGGCTGATACATGATATTATATCATGATACTTGCATATGTATATTTTGGCATCATGGCATAAAGCATACAAAACATATCATGAAACATAAATTGACTTATTAATATACATGATATGACATGGAGAAATAAAGGAGGAAAATGAGCAAATGAAAAGGGTACTTGGGCATTATGAAATGAATTCATACGGGAAATGAACGGAAAGGAAAATGATATGAATCAATGAAATGAATATAAAAATGGTTCCAGTACGTTGAACCATAAAATGATATATGATGAAATGAAAGATCCAGTACCAAGTGTGCATATGATATGAAATGGCCCAGTATGTAAGAAGGGCAAATAAAATAAAATGTTACAGGAAAATAAGAGGGAGAATGCATAACATGAATGTACAATGGATGAAATGATGAAAGCATTATAGGTGCACATATATGAATCATACCAAAACATGATGGTTTCTATATGGTATGATATTCAGAGAAAGAGTGTTGAACATGGTTACATTTTCATAAATATGATATGAAATGATACGGAAAAATAATGGAAAGTGCATAGCAGATTTACATTCATAATATATGCAACTTTACATTATTATATAATGATTACTATATGAAATGATTTAAGCTTATGCTCAATGATAAGAATGATTATGATGATAAAATGATGAATGCACCATAGTCGTGCTTATATGGGTATTACATTGAATACTGAATTATGCTATGGTATGATGGATTATGTTATAGATGCATTCATAAATAATTATTGATAATCATTAGGCGTTGGACATAATTATATAGTAGAAATTATGGAATCCAGTTATAAGAGCTTATGCTACTAAACAGTGGTAATGTGATGAAAATACATTATCATTCATTGATGCCAATTATGCTGAATATTTATAGAGAATATAACTAGTATTTTCGATTATGTTATGATTCATTAATAAAAAGGAATATGTGATAAACTGAGAGATGACATTTTTGAATACTTACAGGATTTTATTATACCCTGAAATGTTATGAAATTTATGATATTGGTCATGGACATGTGGTTAAGCAGTTTAGATAATTATGAAATCTAGATGGAACGTTAAGATATGATTTTAACATTTGAATGTTGATAACATGATGATATGATATATTAGAGAATTGAGTTATTAACGTATGGGTTATATTAAGTAACAATGATATACCAAAAGAATAAAAATGTAATATACACAAGTGGGTAACTATTATAATTATACTTATGAATGCATTAAGGAAATGTTTATAGTAATGAAGTAATGATGGTTGTATAATTTTGATTGATATAGTATATATGATATATGACTACAGTGCTTAAAGGTAATTCAAAAAGAATTAAGAATCTAAGAAAAATTGATGGTTTATATATCATAGAAATAAACTAGTCATAGTATTGACATAAAATGAACTATGATCTGAATATGTTAGAGAATCAAGTAAATGTTGATATAGAAAGGTGATGTTTAGATGTAATATTTTTAAAGATTATATGGTAATGCTGATTAAATGATGTTTTGGTTTACATGACCTGTTTCATATATGATACATGTATGATTATATTTCCTATCTTATGTTTAAAAGCATCATTGAGTGAAATACTCAATGTTTGTCCTTTAATAGACGCAGGTAATCAGATGAATGATGTGCACAGATTTCCAAAGCATCAATTCAGCAGGAGTCACTCTGAAGGCAAAGACTTAGAATAGATCAAAGTTTTTAATTAATTTTATTAAGCAATTTTAAGTAATATTTAAGGTAGTAAATGCAAGTATGTAAGTTGAGTTAATATTTTCGCAAACTTAGAACGACACACAAGTATTATAAGTGAAAAAAAATTTTATGCATCCCTTATAGAGTAATCAATGGTTTCCATGTATCGAAGATCATTAATTATTCTACGGGAACATGTCCCACTTTAGAAAGGCGTGACATTCTGCTTCATAGAAGGATAAAGGCAAAGCAATAGCAAGTGTATGCATAATATTAATTATTGGTAAATAAGATTCACAGGTAAAATATACAAGCTTCTTAATTTCAGGCTTATTATCATATAATATTATGAATAATTAATTAATTTTTATTCTATTTGGTTATGTAATTTATATAAATGTTATGAATTATTATGGTTTTATAATTAAACTAGTATTATATAGTTACATATGTACTAAAGGCAATAATCATGCATCATACAAAATTGGCATGACATTATAGAGGAATAGGGGAGGTATAGTTATATATATACACAACATGACTTAAGGGAGGTACAATTACAGTTATAGCACAGTTACAGTTACAACACAGTTACAGTTACAACATAATTACAGTTACAACATAGTTACACTTATAGTTACAAATATAGATATAGTATAGATACAAAAAAGGAAATATAGAAGATATAGAGGTATTAGGAAAAATAAATAAATCATTGAAAATATGCCCAATACAAACTGTATACAATCAAAGATATAGAGATTATTATGATCATTAAAAAGTAACAAATTTATAGAAAATAGTGATTTCATAAAGGGATGATGAAATGACATAGAATAAAGAAATGCATGCATTTTGAATTCATTATCACTATATAGCATTACTATTACAACAAATGAGTAATGTAACTTGAGATTATATTTATTAGCTTTAAACATATTATCGTTACCACACCAATTAATAAAGCAATATCATGATTAACTCATAAAAATGGTAAATAGTTTATAAAACCAATCACAGAAATTATTACTTTGTCATTATAATAAAGGTATATTAATAAGATGATTTCATTTATCACCATATTAAATATGGTTAATTGTTACTATTTTATTCTATAATTAATTTAATTATCATTCTTATTATATTATAAAATAATACTTGAATTTTATTTACAACATAATTCCTATTAGACACCTTTTATACTTAGCATTTGTCATTTGATGAACGTAGGTCAAAGTAGCCTAAAAAGGCAACCAGATCAATAAAGCATTAGGCAATGAGGATACCCCGAGTTATGTATGACTTTTGAAATACAATTTTCTTAATATAACATATTCCTAGTAGATAATTTTGCTAACGCAACTATCTTTGTGCAATTATGGGTAATAAAATATTTTTTGCTTGTAAATTTAGTAGAATTGTTATAGATATCTAATTAGTGGCTTATATAAGTGTGATAGACAATGGTTATATGCAAAGGTTGATTGATGACATGCCATATTTCTCATATGAATGTTTAAACGATAGGTGATATGGAAGCTACAAGGTATTAATAATATAGTCATGAGAATAAACCATATATATTTCATCATCAAAAAAATTGCACAGATCCTTCATAAAGTGATTTGTAAATTCTTAAATATACAATTTTTATTAATCACACTATGAGAGCATGTTTTCTCTAGTCGGGTATGACATGTTACAATGGTATCATATCAATAATTTGATTGTTATATTAAATTTGAAAATTATGAGATATTTTAATTTTACTACCTATAAATGAGATTTCCTAATATTGATTGGTGTGATCCGATTAAACTTTTTTGGTACAGAATAAGTAGAAAATGATTGATAGGGCTATGGTAATTGAAAGAGTGCATCCTATTGAATAACCAGTGACATCCATAATTGACTTGATAGCTACATAAATAGCTAATCTTTTTTAGGTGTTACAAGGGCAAATGATGCTGGGTATACAAGTGCAACCATAAATAGTTGAAAGGGTATTTACACCAAAACATTTCAAGAAATTGAGATTGTATGGAGGAATAGAAAAGATACATCATTTCTCATTAGTAGAAAATTATCCACATATAACACTAAGAAACTAATTACACTCCTACTATCCTTGCAAACATAAGGTTTATCAATATTTTATAAGAAACCAAATTCCTTAACTGCTTCATCAAAATAAATGTTCTAAGTCCTTAATATTTGTTTCAATCCATAAATAGATCTCTAAAGCTTGATTACTTTATTATGATCAACGGATATGAAACCATCTATATGTGTCATATACACCTTTTCAAGTAGATTTCTATTAAGGAAAGTAATCTTCACATCCATTTTTCATATCTTTTAATCATAAAGAGTAATAACAACAAGATTATAATTGTCGCACCCTAATTTTGGACCGGCCTTGGTTCGGATCGATTTCGAGTTGATTCTGGGCCATTTAGGGTTCTTTCGGACCGTCCTGGGTCCTCTCGGACCGGGCTAGGCCCATTTATTGTTTCATTTAGCACTTTTGGGAGGATGTGTGATCGCATATGTCCCATTACACTCCCCATATGAACATGTGCGTTCGCATATGTTTCATTACAAAACATGTGCGATCGCACATGTCCCCGAGGGCAGACCTAATTAAGCCCTAATCTGCCATTTGGCTGAAGGGACCGAAATTTTTTTAGCAAAACCCTAAGACTCCTAGGCAGCCGTTGGCAACTCAAAACGTGATTTGGCACTCCAAAACACAATTCTAATCAATCTAAGGCATTAGGATTAATCAAAACGCACTAAAATCAACTAGAATTAGGCGTTTTAATCACCTAAACTTGGATTC
>CANYBF012372829.1:0-48823 GCA_948192965.1 Dalechampia spathulata | reverse complement strand
TAATAATAATAATAATAATGATAATATTCACTAAAATAATTAAGCTTGAACTTATTTAATCAATACTAATATATACATGAAATAAAATAATTAAAATACTTAATAAACCAAATAAGATAATATTATATTTTATTAATTATATCACCCGCATAATTAACTTAACTTAATGCATCAAATACTAAAATAACCAACTCGATCAATCAATAACTCACAGATCAAAAATGCAATTATGATATGCCTACGCTATGTGTGTGCGGACGTGACAATTTAAGTATATGAATCATTAACTCTATTAATATTTAACATTTAAATAGTATCAATAAATAACATCATGCTCTTAACATACATTTCTGTTAATGAGCATAAACACAACTCATTGTATTTGAATCATTGTATAATAATGCAATATAATATGTATTATAAATGTCAATTTATCATGCACTTTCCTTTATTTCTCTTATCATTTCATTTCATCATCATTATGAGAATCCCTTATTTTGCATTCTTTTTCTGAATAACATACCATATAGAAACCATCATCTTTCTGTAATACTTAAACATGTGCGCTCGTAGTGCTTTCATTATCTCATTCTCTGTATTTTTATGATATATGAATAATGATGTTTATGTGTGAGAATGCATTCATGTTATGCAATCTCTCTCTTATTTTCCTGTAACATTTCATTTCATTTCATTTGCCCTTTCATATATTGAGTCATTTCATATGCATGCTTGGTACTGGGTCTTTCATTTCATTTCGTATCATTACTGTGTTTCAACAAACTGGAACCCATTTCACATTCATTTCATTGATTTCATATCATTTTCCTTTCCATTCATTTCTCGTAGGAATTCATTTCATAATGCCCAAGTACCATTTTCATTTATCATTTCCTCACTTTCGCTCATTTTCCTCCTTCCTTATTTCTCCATGTCATGCCATGATTATGAATATGTCCATTGATGCTTTATGACATGATATGTATGCATTATGCCATGATGCTATCATAATAATATCTAAGCATCATGATAAAATATCATTCATCATTCAATTTATATACATCATTCATTTCATACATTCATTGACATCCAATATGATAAAGATCATCTCATAACATGAAACATTAACATATCGATCATTGACCTTTATTAATAGGTCATGATATTTTAACCATCAATTTATCATTCATAATTTACTATTCATACCTCATAGTATATCATAGATATAGCACCTTATTTAAAATAATTCTAAACCATGGATGTAATAATTCATTCATTACTGTAATATTATTAAATTTCAGTCTCTGATACCTTAATGAAAATGATACCCATAACTATTACTTAACACACCCTTATAAACTTTTCATTTATATACTTTCTATTTTATAACATTTTATACTAACACATATTTGTATCTTCTTACTCGTATAATTCATTGCATGATTTATAATCAATATATTTTGATGTCATGCTGAAAATATATGCATCAGAATATAATATTATGCATAAACTATTTTATACAATCGATATCAATAATTATAATAATCTTATCATTCATCAAAATTTACCATAATGATGTATTTAAAATTATATATATGATAACCTTAATAAATTATAATATCAAAATACATCATTTATTTCCTTTTGTAATTATTCTAAATATATCACTAACATTCATCATCATAATATAATACATCTTAATAACATAGATACTCATCAAATTATTCCTTATAAACATGAACTTAATTAATTAATATTATTAAATAATTTGTTTCATCATATATTATATAATATAAATTCTATAGAATTCATTTTCTATTTAACATTTATCATGCATATTCATAATGTATAAAAATATAAAATATAACATGTAATCATATGTTGATTATCAAGGTAAGTTATTACTTACTTGCCGATCCATTCTTAAGGAGTCAGCAAATTAAATAGCATAAACCTGATTTTTCGTTCCTTAAATTAATTCCTCTAATGGAGTGTGTTGAATTCCCTTTGAATAGCATAAATCATAAATTAAATATTCATCTTTAATTAATAAATCTAATTCGATCATTAATCATCTTTTTTTTTCACATTTAGCAAATCATATATTACTATATAACAGTTAATTATTTATAATTTTATAACACTTACTTATCATAACATCAATTAAAGAAACCATATCATCTTTTACATTTTATATCATTATTCATATTAATTATATTTAATATCATATAATTCAATTCAATTTATAACATGTATATAATATCAACTTAATATGATTTTCATACCATGGAAAAATTATACTTTATTAAATTTTCCATTATTTAACCATAAATATAAGATTTTCTTATCAACATAAACATTTCTTATTTTTAATTCATAACCTTATATGAATTATGTCCTTAATTTTATTCCTTACTAATAATAAAACTTATATTCCATTAAATTCATATGATATTATAAAATAATTCATAAATACCTTTGATATTTCAATACATTAGACTTAAATTTGTCTTTCTAATAACCTTTTATTCATTAATATTACTTTAGCTTATTTAATTAATCCTCTGTTATTACTTATTTGAATATCATGTAACATATTACCTTTTATCTATTTATAACATACCTTTTTATTATATAATCATATAAATAACCAAATTTTACTATAATATTCTCCTATCTAATTATACTTATTTAAACATCCATTTTACATTTCACTTCATCATACTATCTATATCTTATGTTCATAATTAATCATATTCAATTTAATCATAATAATTAGAACACTTATAAGAATACATGTTATTATACAAAACACTTCACTTTTTACCTTTCATTTATTTAATAAACTAAAATCTACTCATATAAATCATTTCATACCATAAGTCTTTTATTTACTTACTTAATATTTTATTCAATCATTTAATTTAAGTATTTAAAAAAAACATAAACTCCCACTTCCTATACTTCTTTATTATCTTTCATTTATTATTATTTTTATTAATCAATTAAATCAATAAACTTCCATAAGATTTATTATAACCTTAATTGATTAATCTTTTTAACTCCCATTTTTTTTCATTTAATTTGTTACTACTTTCTTTTAAATTACTCTTAACATTCTTAATAAATAAATCCATTAAACCTTTCATACTATTTATTAATTAACTAAACTTCTTTAAACAATAATTATATTTTATTAATTAAGTAATTAGGCCCTCAATCTTAACATAACCATAAACATCAATCTTACTTCAATTAACATTAAAATTACTTCTCAGTCCAAAATTTGTATAAACACCAACATACTTCAATTTTTAGCCATATAATTAAACCATTTAATCCATTTACTCATTTGACTCATAAAACTTCCTAATAATACTTAACATGTTAAATTAATTGAGCTTTCAAGTCCTTAAATCTTAATATGCCAAATGCTTCTTTTACACTCCATTTAATATAATAAAAATGTACCTTAAGTCCAAAAATCATGTAAATGCCGTATACAACATCCTTCAAACAACAAATAATTTCAATTTTAACTTCATGTTTAAGTCAATAATCATAGATCATCATTTAAGTTCCAAATGCATGTAATAAAAATTTTACAAATTTAAACCATTTTGAATCTTAAATGATTTAGATCTAACCATTTTAAAGTTATTTTCTTTATATCAATTTGGTCATGTAATTAAGAATTCAACACAACACACACAACACATGCAATCCAACATTTTCCCTCCCTCTTCTCATCCATGATTTTCAAAGCATCAAAACCAAACTCAAACTTAAAGATCTAACATTAACATAATTTGGCCAAAACAAATTTCACATACAAAATCCATAAATCAACTAAATCTAACACCCAAAAATGCATGGATCTAACAAATCTAACATCAAAACATGCTCACCTTTAAACAAACTACTAAAAACCGAAATAAACTTGATCCTTTCTATAATTTTGCACCTGATCTACTCACCAACGTCTCTTTTAAGCTTTATACTTCAACTTATCTTCAAAAACACATATGCATGCTCATAAACATAAGATCTAATAAAGAAAAATGGAATTAAAAGCTTTCAAGGTTACGGTTTTGTTTGGAAAGTACATGAAACTAGTGGATTTAGCCATGAACTTTGAAGGATGCAAGAAAAGTGTTTCGGTTTTCATCATAAAGAGAAGAAACTAAAAAGATTTCGGCCAAACCTTTAGTTATACACTTAGATCTAGAAATAAACTTGAAAATCAAGATAAAAAGATAAAGAATGGGTTGTGATTTTTGGCTATCATATAAGGAATGTTTCGGTCACTTACAGAACAAAATAGAAATAAGATTGTCTTGACTGAATCTTGTAATATGCTTGTAGTTCTTGCTTAATCCTTAAAGTTTGAAAGACAAGCTAGAGAAGGTGAAGCATATTTTAGGTTTTTCCTTAAGGTGAGAAGTGAAGAACATGAAGAAGTAAGAAAGATGAAAGAAAGAGAAGGAAAATAGAGAGAAAATTTCAGTCATAAGAGGAAAATAAAAGAAAAGAAAGTGTGTTATCCAAAAATGAAGGGACCACACGTGTGGAATAAGGGTAGTCTTAGGGTAACTTCATTTTAAGTTTAATACTCCTTCACACACAAGCACAAGCCTTTAATACATACTAATTTGAATATAATACATGTATAATATGATTTTTCCTTCCTTTAAGTCTCAAAATACATATTATAATACTCCAATATACCATCCATTCATATTTTATATTCAAAAATACATGCTTCCACGTATTTATTAATTAACAAAATCCTTTGTTATTATTTTTTTTCTAATTCATAAATTAATATATTTATCTTCTCTCACCTTCCACTCATACAATTATCTGTGCAACTTCTCCCCATACCACTTCCATATTCTTTCATAATAAATTAAATATATTATTTCAAAATCCCACTTACATATATATATATATATATATATATATATATATATATATATATATATATACACATATATATATACAATCATATTATTTATTTCATTTCTTATTTATTTATTTCTTTTCAATATATATATATTTCATATATAATATCATATTCATTCAATCATATTAATCCATTTTATTAATACCAATACATATTTAATTACTACGCTATTCTTACATTTATACCTCTTTTATACATTTCATTTATATTAATTGTATATATATATATATATATATACACACACACACACGTATGCATTTCATTCGTATTAATTAATTACATGAATTCCTTAATCATATATAATTATGACATCATAAATATTTTGAATATATTAATTTCATCTAAAATTGTATTTTCTAACATTTTACATACGTACATATATTTTGTTATACGATTGCATGTACGTTCAATAAATTGTTCATTTCTTTATCTCATTTATTTATACCTTTTTTTTAATTCATACATAATTATTAAATTATGCACATTCATTATATACTTGTAATTTATTTTTAATTTCTCAAATACTTTTATTTATAATTTCATATTCAAGTTCTTATACGTTAATTTAATTATTCTAATCATACATGCATATGTATATTTTAATATTAAAATATACATACACTCAATTATCATCTTTATTAATCATACGTACGTATGTCAATTGTTATTGACATCGTATTCATCGATATATCAACATTTAATGGATTCACTAATTATTTTTTTTATTATGATCATGGCATTTATTAATTAGCACATCCTTTATATTTTTCTATATTATTTACATATCACATAATTTCATGTCATAATCATAAATAAGATCATATAAAAAATAATGCACGTCAAAATTACTAATTTCGTGTTATTCGTGCATTTAATAATTTTTTTCAATCGTGCATAATCAAGTTATTATAAGAATATATGAACATTTAATATGGCCATAAAATGAGGATGTGACAGCGTTGGGTATGGGTGTGACAGTGTTGACATAATAAATATGATTTAAAGTGTTTTATGGATAGAGAAATTCCATGAGGAAAGAAGTCAATAGAGATAGAAATGGAAAATAAAGTGACAAGATGATCATATAAGTGAGAATTTGTTGATAAGTAAGTAGAGTATGTTTATATTGAATGCTTTGAATGAAGTTTGATGATGATATTTATATGTGTAAAACATGTTATGGTATGTTAGTATGATGTTATTATGTGATATAATGGGGTTTTAAATGGGTAGATGCAAGTAAATGAAAAGAGTTGTGAAAAACACATTGGTATGGGCTTATGGGTTTACGTACGGGCATACCATTAATTGTGTTTTGAGTCATATGACTGTATAGTTTGGTCGTACCACATGTCAAATTTGGTAGTAGCATTTGGTGCAGGCGTACCACATGGGTGGTATGGCCGTATAAACACTTCGGTGTAAAATGTGTTTTGAAGTTTTTAGAGCATATGGGCATACTAATTGGTGGTCCGACCATACCATCGTTTTGGCATAATTTGATATTGGAGTTAGGGTCGGTACGGGCGTACGTAGGATCATATGACCGTACGCGACATAAAATTGACATTTTAAAGGCAAAAATTAGGTTAGTTTCTGTAAATTTTTCCCCTCCTAAAATAGACAATCTTTATTTTCTCTTATTTTCCTTATGTTCTGAGTTAAAGAAAAGTATCTTTTCAAGGTAAGATCATATGTAGGTTTTAACTTCTATATTTCTCTTGGATTCTATAAGCTATATATATGTTTTCTTCTTCTTTATGTCTACTTATATGATTAACAAAGGTGAATTGTGTTTGATTGATGTGTAAATAGCATAATTAGAGTATTTGGTGAGAGGTAGAAAGGATAAGTTACTGAATTTGATGTTTTAATATAATCAAATGAGTTTCTATTGTGATATGTGGAATTAGTGTAAGTTCTAGCTTGTAACTTTAGCATTTATTATTACAGTTACTGTTGGAAGTGTGTCAATGAGGTTTAATGGTGTTTCTAGAGTTTAATATGCTTAAAGATTGATATAAAAGATGATTATAGGTATTGGTAGATTGAAATTTGATGTAATGTCCAATTTGGGAATAAAGAGCAGAAGTGTGTGTGTCTTGAATTTGTATAAAAACATGATGAACAATGTATTTATATATTGAAAATGGAGCTTGATAGTATGTATAGGTATGTTATGGCATAAAAATATCAAACAGTTCCATTAATGATAATAAGTGAGTTATAGTATGAAAGATAAAGATATATATAGATTGCTTAAGATGTTAAGTCAAGAACAATTTACAAGTGACTTTACTGAATGAATGTAAAATGAAAATGTTATAGGTTTGATAGATGAGACTCATATTTCTCCACAAACTATCGATAAGGTTAAAACGATAGTAAGTTTGTGCTTTTCACTTCATGAACTTATCTAAGGTCTTGAAATAATGTCCCTATGTTTAAATGTTTATACTATTCATCTTATGAACCCGTATAGGGTCTTAAAATGATGTTTTCTCACTTGATTACTTATGATAGTAAAGTAATGAGCTTACGTTATGAATGGTATTGCATGAGAGCATTAAAGTATCATTTATGCATCATATCATGAATCATCCATACATAAAGACATATTCATGACATATCATATAGAGGATATAAGGGGGAAAAGAAAGTGATATACAAAACAATGTTTAATGAAAACTGGGTCATACAGTTAATATCAATTCCCTTTATGGAATCATACAGTATAGGTTTTTATTATGAACCATAGAGAAATGTTATGTTCTTATAGGAACTAGAGAATGATACAATACCAATACATAGAGAAATGGACCCAGTACGGGATTGTATACAATCATATAGAAAAGAATTGAAATGATACAAGAAAATCAGAGGGAGAATGCAGAGCAGGAATGCATTCTCACAGATATACATTATCATTCATTTATCATGAAAGTATAGAGAATGGAATGATAAATGCACTATAATTATGCTTATATAGAGATGTATACAGAGTAATAAAGTACAAAGTAATATTTGATATAGATAAAGTTACAATGGATTCTTTTATGGTATTTTTTCCTATCGTTGCACGATTTGTTATATGTGTGTTGATGATAATAGCTAATGAGAGGTGCAAAAAGGGGATGGTATGATACAGTTATACTGTTACATGATGGTTTACCATGATTTGACTTTAATATATTGTTTTGATATATTGCTCATATCATTTACTCATTTTATAGCACCATTGAGTTTTATACTCAGCGTTCATCATTTGATAAACGCAGGACCAGGACCTTCATACAAGAATTTAGGCTAATTGATGTATAGTCAGAAGAGGTTGTAATTCTGAAGAATCTCTATCTTAAAACAGTTTGAGGCCAATGTAACATACTCCTTTGTGTGCTTGTATATATGCAACTTATTAAATTATCCTTAATGGCAGTAACATCTGTGTGTTATACATTTGTAGTGTGTATTATCATTACTATTTTATCATGTATAATTAATTATATAGTTTACATATAAGGAATGATGATATGAGTATGCATGACAAATGTAAGATATATATACTTAAGATATAATGGATGCATATTATTGAGTACTGATATTACACAAGTCTATAGGTGTTTTTGGATGACAGATGTTGTCAAACATATTTAAATGAAGTATAAGATATATAAAAAAAAATTGTATAGATAGATCCCTTGTGGAATAATTAATGATTTCCTTACTTAGAGGATTATTACTATTCTACGGGAGCATGTTACACTAGGTTGGGGTGTGACAATGTATTAGACATTTACTCATATAATTTATTTTAAATTAAATTAAAATCTCATTTAAATCAATCGTATTAAAAAATAAAACATATTTTATGGTATTCGAAACATGGGGAAAAATATAAAAACTAAATGTTAGAAATAAATATATTTAAACTTAAAGATAGTTCATTTGAGTTTAGAAAGAAAAATTAATATTTTGATTCGTAAATTAAGGACCCTTTAAAAGATAGATTCAACTCAATTTAATCTAATTATTTATATCAATGTCCATATATTTTGAGAAAAATTTAAACCAAATTAAGATCAATTTGACTTGAATTACCTTAATTTATCTTATTGTAAGAGGAACTCAACTAGGGTCTAGTTATTTACCCTTTAAGCAAACTTGTAACGTTTCTTACAATTCAAATACACTTATTATTATACCTTGAGGACATTGAATTTGTAAGATTTTCATTAAAATCAAGGTAAAACTTTCATATGTTCATCCAAAAATAATTTACCAAATCATGATCAAACTAAACATTCACATAAACATTAACTATAATGAAAATTTTCATATTAATACATCATAAACAAATCCATGATACTCTAAAACTACTTAAACCTTTCATACTATAATATAAAATTCATATTTCAATAGTTATAATCATCCATCAATTTTCATGACAAATTATACAAAATCATTTCATACATAGTAATATAAAGAAAATCAATGTTGTTTATTTTTACAACTCAAATCAACTTTGAATTTCTCAAAACTAGATTACCTTAAATTCTTGTCTTTTGTGGTACTTATAATAGTCTCATACAAAACACAACTCATTATTAAGCATAAAGTTTAGTGGTGCAAACAGAAAATAAGAAAACAATGGAAGTTATACAATTTATGCATAAAATATGTTAGAAAAGGAGATCATTTCAAAAAGAAGCATTAAAAACTTTTATCAACCTTTGTTTATTCAACATCTCTATTTCTCTTTTTTAAACTCATTGAAAAATATTTTTGCAACCATATTCGAATTTTCATTTTTGCTTTGTCATCCATGTAAAATGACATCTCTATAATTGTCTTATATAGCTCATGTATATGAAAAAGACTAATTTGACAAATCAATCATTCATGTATGTGGTGATGAGCCATGTCCATATCAAAGGTCATTAGTCTGTATAATCATCAATTAATCATGTGCATATGCAATTCATATAGTTACCACTCAATTAAGCATATAAAGTTCAAATTTCAATTTTATCAAAATCAGATTTTCCACATTATATCTTATTTTTAAATGCATTAATGGTATTTCAAATACAATAATAGGATTCTCAAATTCAAATTTTAACATGTTTTAAATACTTTTTTTTTGTTAAAGGTTTATAGTATAAATTAACCTTTCAATTTTATTTAAAAGTAAAAATTGAATCTTGATTTTTTAAAAACAATTCGTTTAGTTTAGTTAATAAATTTAAAATTTTATTGTCATTAATACATTGACTAATTTAAAATAATAAAATTATTTTTATCTAGGTATAACTCTTCATAAAATTTTCATTAACTACAAAATATATTTAAGTTTTTATTTAATTTCTTTTACCAAAAAAATATAATAAGAATTTATAACAAAAAATCCATTTTACTTTATTATTATAAAAAGTCATGAATTTAAATATAAAAACAATAATCATTTGAAAATCATAATAAAATGAAATTACTTTTATATATTTGGTTGTTGAAAAAATCAAGAAAATATATTTTAATATATTTTTTGTTGATAAAATTTTTTTATCAAGATTAATATTTATATAAAAATAAATTATTTTTAATTTTTTAATTATTTAATTTGATTAATGATGAATCAAAATTTAAATTTATTAACTATAATATCAAATAAACTATTTTAAAAATATTATATCTTTAATAAGTAAACATGCTAAACTTATTTATTAATAATATAATAAATAAATCTAATAATAAATTAATTTTCATACTTATTAAAAGATTATTTTATTATTAATTGGTTAAAATAATAAAAAAAATAATTTAAAATGTGACTTATATATTTTACTATTGAAGATTCAATTTATATTTTTGATAAAGTTGAATGTTAAATTTGAATGGTATATCATATCTTTTTAATGAAAAACTTAATTTTATTGTTGAATTATTGAAGAGAGATTAAATTGAACTAATTTCAAAATATTAAGAATTAAATTGAACAAGATGAAAAATGTAAGATCTAACTAAGAATAAAAAGAATATCAAAATCCAATCCGGATCAATTTATATAGCACAAACCATCATCAAATTCAACGGTCTAAAAACATAATTCTTTTTCTCTCGCATATACAACTCATTAAATAAACAAAACTCATTAAGTTTTATCATCTATTTTATATATTGAAAAAGAAGAAGAAACACATTACAGTGATGATGGTAAATGATAGTAAAAAATAACAAGAATTTTAAAAAATTGTAACATAGAAATAGGGAGTCATCAGAAGAAATAGATACTAAAATGGTGTCAATGCTTGTGACTCCATTGATAGATCATGTTAGGGTTAAATTGATATTTTGTAAAAGTAATTTCTTATTCTGATCTTAATTGAAGTGATAATATTATTATTCATTTACTTATCTGTCGATTAATAAATTGTCATTATATCACATAAATGATATTTTAATAATTAATAATTGTTTTCAAATTTTTTAATTTAAATTCATAAAATATAGTTAAGTATTTATTAATTTTTAATAATTTAGACAAACTTTAACTACAAAAAAACTAGGAAACCAAGAACAGAGGATTTAGTGGGGTTATCATGAAATCTTTCAAGGACCCGCTGCTGGAATCTTGGTGGATATCATCTCCATACAAAGGTGGATAGTATAAATCTTGTGGGGTTGATGAATCTGTGGCTCACATACATGTATTTGGATTGAATTTATTAATAATATAATGATACATTCATAATTAATTAATATAAATTTAATATACATTTGATATTCCATGAAAATTGATATGTATTGTTATAAGAATAATGGAGGGATGATCTTGTATGATAAGAAGAGCTGCTTTTTTTTTTGCAAAACTTTGAAGATGATGGTGCCTATTCATTGTAAAGACGCCATCTTTCCCCGGTAGACCCTCATGCTTACGCATTACTTGTCATTATCCTCAACTTTTATGCCCTCTTTTCCACTGATATCCACTCATTATCATCTTTACTTACCAGTGTCGGTCGTAGGATTCTTAGACAAGAGAGGTATCTACTCGTAGCAGTTGTCGTTACCTTGTTGGGTTTCTCCTACCCTTTGATCTTTCTGCTTGGAGGAGTTGGTACTTTGTGATCATCAGGAAAGAAAAGAAAAGAGAAAGGTGAGGCTTTCAGCAGTGGTTTGAGTTGGGAAATGTCCCTTGTTGCTGTTTTCCATTATATCATCTTTGGTTATGTTATTTATGCGGAAATTATGGCTTGGAATTTGTAAAAGTCATGGATGGATTCTTCTGCAATAGCACTCACAATGTTAATTGACAAATATCTTGAATCGCCTGACTGATACTACCATTACATATGAATGATACATTTGATAATAACAAGGCAACAAACTTCTCATCTTCTTGAATGCTGTTAGATACACAAATTCATATTTGCACTTCACTTGCTTGTACTGTTACCTCTCCGACTGCGAGTCGTATGAGTAGGAAACTCTCAAGTACGATTTAGAAAGAATTTTCTCGCTTATTTTGATCGAGGTGAACAGACCACTCGTCTGGAATTGTGGATTTGTTACGACTTCAGCTTGTGATCTCACTTTCAAGCGAATAGTTCACTTCCTTTAAGAAACGTGGCAGTACCTTCACCCATTACAGTTGTTAATGCCATCTCTCTTTCATGTATCCTTTCAAGTTCTACCACAACCACTTCCATCTTTGGTCTCCCTGTGCCTGGAAAGCTCATGCATCTGAGTGTCAGCCTGATCAAGTCCCTGATCCCATCCATAGTGAAACTCCCCATGAGTCGGTGGTCCGCAAAGCTGTTGGCGTTCAGCCTGGTAGCCACCTTCACAGATTTAAACCATCCAACTTTGCAATGAATCTTCTGAGGCAAGCAGCTGATATAAACTTGGACAGGTATATGAGTAGTTGCTGCAAGCGCTTACCCAGTGAATTAAGCTTTCATCCGATCCTGAGAAACCAAGATGCATTGCCTCCTGTCCAGTTAGAAGCTCCAGAAGGAACACTCCGAAGCTGTAAACATCGCTCATTTCAGTCAAGTCCCCGATACTTCTGTCCTAAACATGAGACATATATTATTATTCGGGAAAGATATTTTATACAGGCGAAAGATTGAGCTGCGACAGAAAGAAATGTACTCTGGATCCTGGAAAACGTTTACACCAGATGCGTGAGATGGGCCTGCTTCTTCTCTCCTTTCAACAAGTTTTGAGATCCCTGCATCTGCTACCTTTGCAATGAAGTTCTCATCAACTAAGACATTTGCCATTTTGAAATTCTTGTGTACCAATGGTGGATTCAGGCTATGCAAATGACATAAACCTGCACTAGTAAGCAATAGATGATTGTAAATCTCTCTCAGGATGCTTGTAATCCTAATTCTGATCCTGGGGTCTACCTTTAGCTGCTCCTAGAGCTATGGATAACCTCTGCTTGAACTCTAGTTTAGTAGAAGATTCATCTGTTAAAATGACGAAGTACTATTATATGCTGATCATGGAGGATTCTCGTGCAAAACATAAATGAATCATACCATACAAGTGTTTGCACATGCTGCCGTTGGGTACATAATCAAAGACCAGCATTTGCGATCCTCTTTCTTGGCAGTAACCTAGAAGGGATACTAAATTACGGTGTCGAATTTCTGACAGATAGAGCACCTGTTCTTCCACATACCCGTTCACATTTCTTAAGCTTAAGCTCATGGAAAGAAAACATTAACCAGAAGTCAAGTTGCAAATACCTCTGTGACAAAATCATCTCGAGGAGAACTGGGTCGCTTTTTAATGGCTACTACACTATCATGCAACAAACCTTTATATACAGAACCAAAACTTCCATAACCAATGAGATTACTGTCACTAAATTGCTTGGTAGCTTGCTCTAATTCATCCATTGTGAACGGCATGGCTCCCTGTGTTGAACTGGATCTGTGTCCTTTATTCCGCTCTAGTAACGTAAGTTAGGAAAAACAATCAGTGATAATGAAGTATATCCTAATGTTCTGTACATGGATAATCAATTACCTATTGCAGATGGACCTGAAGAACCAGTCTCCGAGTTTTTGTATGAAAGCTTCTTACAATGTGACATGAAAAACCACAGCAATATGAATAGTGCAACGAGTGCCAGTGCTGAAGCTCCTCCAATTATTGCAGCAGAAGACTGTGACATGAGGTGAGGCCTTCCAGTTCTTCTTCAACAAGCTCGAGCACTGAAGAAACAACTGAACCGTCTATAAGTTGAAGGTTGTATGCGTGCTGTGGCTCAATGCCAGCAATGTGAACAAGTTATCAGGTTGTCCTTTCTATTGATATTCCTCTTGTTTAAAGAGACAAATATCACTTTGATGACAACTTTCAAGAACAAACCAGACTGATCTGAAATACCCACTTGGAAAAAGGACACTTGACATGGTCGATGCTGCTAAAAAAATATGAATAACCAGACGATTCATTTCTTTCTCAAATTACTTGCCTTCTAACATCCTTACTTGATAGATCTCATGCTGGTTTATATCTGGAATCACTTGCGAAGGATTAGTCTCTGAACAAATCAAGCTTCTCAACAAAGGAGGAAGAAAGACATCGTTTTGATGCATGGGAACAAGTTAGAAAACAGGATGAACAGCATTACATGAACTCATCTGTGGACAAACACAGGGTTTCATCAATCTCTGTAGCTCCTTTATTTGGAATCTCTCCAACCAAAAAGAAAAAAAATCAATGGCCCATGTGGGTAGTTGTTTACCAACTGTAAATACCTTTTCTTTTTTTTACAACAAAGACATAACTGTGCATGAAAGTGACATTAAATTTGACAGGCAATGAAAGACATAATTATTGAAGACTGATCACAGGGAAAAAATCAAAAAAGGGTTGTTATTACGCTTCCCACCCCAAGCCTCAGAACCCTGAATTCACTCTCTTATCTTCCCTTTTTCCTTTATTCTTTCAATCCAATCTTCTGCCATCTGATCTGGAAAGCAGGGAGTGAGAGTGAGATGGAGTCCTGATGGGGTCTATGACAAACTGATCCAACCAGACATTACCACAGATAATTTCAGCAGGTGCTTGGTTTTCATGGCTACATGTTATTGGTTTTATTGGCTAAGAATAAATCAATATTAGCTGTTCTGGCAAAAGAATAATAAGACATGGAAGATCATTCAAATGCAAATCCAATTTTCTTATATGTGTTGTTTCAGGCTGGAAAGTAGAAAAGCATTGCTATGGAAAGGCAGTTGTCATTTTATGCAGGCAAAAGGATTCTACCTCACTATTTGAATCTCGGGTTTGCTCGCTTTATAAGATTTTGAAATATAGATATTTAAAAATACACAGTTCGATGGATACGAGTCGGGTATGATTGGAAAAGATGGTTAGGTTGTTGATAGAGTGAAGTAGGTGTTTGATAATAAAAACAACAACAATAATGTAAATAAAGGTAAAAGAGATCGTCCAAAAGGGCAATGTCTTATATGGGAATAGGGATGAGGGAGTGTATGGTAGTTTAGTGTGTGGACACCTATCTTTCTGATATATAATTCAACTAGTTTTTAGGCCTTGGATCTCACTTTTTGTGGTCTAAATGTTATTAATTACCTAAAATAATTATAAAAATCAGGGTTTACTTTTAATATTTCTAAAATTAATAATTTTTTTTGAAAAAATAACAAATTTTCATCTTGAATTTATGTTAAATTTGCATTAAATTTTTCTGAAATTTATATTTAAATTATTTAAAATAATTATAAAGTGATGAGCTATTTTTAAATATTTATAAAATTAATAATTTTAAGTGCTAAAATTTTTAAAAAAGTATTTACAAATTTAATAGGACAAAATGCAATGATTTATTTACAATAAGAATCCAAATTGTAGTAAAAGAAATAGAATGAAGATATAGAAGGATGGAAGAATGAAGAATAAATATGTTATTGGAAGGGAATGTGGACTAGATTTTTCCTCGAGGAGTCCAAAGAAACCGACATCTTCTGCCAAAAAGATATAAATCCATCAATGGATTCTTGCCTTACAATTTTTTCTTTGGACCTATTAATTAGAATAATGTTAGATGTTGAGGTTTTTTTTTTTTTGAATAAATGTTACTTTGATTTTTTAATTAAATTTTTATTATTTTTATATCTTAAATTATTATTTTATTTTTTTATCAATTTAATACTTTATTAAATTCTAATTTTTTTCTAACTCAATTATTATCACCACCATAACCTCTAATCTCTATTGTTGTTCATTCTCTTATCATGATCACCATCACTAGTAATCACCTATTGTTGCTTGTTGTTTATTATGCTATCACCATCATCATCATCATTACCGATCACCTATTATTGCTTATTGTTCATTTTGCTATCACCATGTTTTCTTTTTCTTTGTATTTTTCCTCTTCTTTTTTTCTTTCTATTTATTTTTAATAAATAAAAATATAAAAAATTTGGATTTATTATTCTAGTTATGTTGATATTTTTCATTATTATTATTTTATTTTAAAATATTGTTCACTTTGCTTGATTAATGTTCTTCATTATTTACAATCTATTTATTTATATATATCACCACCATAACTAACATGACTCATAATTCAACATAGAAAGATCATGTAATTGTGGATATAATAGCTTCAAAATACATAGAGATGGGTGACCTAATCAATAATGAGTTTTAAAAGCATCGGTTGTTTATGAACAAGTTAAAGAATTGGAAATGGAGTTGTCAAGGATGTATAAGTTGATATACTCATGTCTTTTGCCAATAATCCTCTTTGTCGTATAATCCTAAAGCAAACAACAATTAGGAAAGAGAGACATAAAAATTTAAGTCATGTGTCAATTTATTAATAGAGATTAAATTGAATTATAGGTTTGATAAATTGAGTATAGACGACAAGGAAAGGTTTGGTGTGGGATGAACATTGCTGGAACTAAGGATAGTAGAAGTGGTTCTATTTGCTAATGTAATAAAGGAAGTAGTAGAATGGTTTTGAAAAGAAGAGAACAAGGTGAAATTACCTGTCATATGATTTATAATACTAGAGCCAATAATCCAATTAGTCAAGGTGGATAAAAGACATGTATTATGGTTGCTTAGCTCAATGATAGGAGAGACAAAAGTAGAGGAATGTTCATTGCTTATTGATATTGGTTGAATTTAACAAAGTTAGCTATAGAAATTATTATAGAGTATCCAACATGATTTAAAGAAGCTACATTCATTAAGGGATGTCGAGTTGGTCAATTTTATAACTTCCAACAAGCTTCCTTGGTATGTCTCAATTCATGACAATAGTAATAAGTAACCTTACTCTTGTTATGGTAGACATTACTAGTCCCATTCCTACCAGTCGATCATCCATTTTGAAGTCTACTTGTGTTACTAATAAGTGCACTATCAGGAGTTTGTTGAGTGAAGGCTGCTTTTGTACGAAGGACACAAGCAAATGTCTCGTGCAAAGAAGGGATCTTAGTACCAAAAAGAATTTATGATTGAGCAGTGTCAAATTATGATGGCAATCTAGCGAGAAAGCTCATAATAACCATTTTCTCAAGATTAACACGTTAGACTTTAACATTTAGACTAAATGGTATTAAGGTTTTGTGTTCTTCATATGTCTTCTTGAAATCCATGAAGTAGGCAGTAAGTAACTTATCATGCTTGTCAACACAATAATCATAGGTGCAAGTGCTATTACTTTCTTAGAATACAAAAACTCAAGATAATCCAACAATTCCTTAACAATATTACAGTGATTAGTTAAACTGATCACTTTGATAAACATACAATTATGAATCTGTAAAAACAAATGAGCATTCTCGCCTTTCCATTCTAGATGTTGTTCTACCTCCTTACTACTATTAATATCGCTAAGTTTAGTAATAATTGGTGATTCATTGGTCTTGTACTTATCTTTGTGAATACTTAAAAGATACATTTAGACAACCTTATCCTAATTATAGTAATTATTCTCATGCAACTTTCATCATTGAATTTTATTGGAATTGAGATAATATTAATCACTGTAATTTTATTCATTGCCATTGCCTTATATATGGATGTAATCCAAGGTAATGAACATTATAGAAATGATATTAAAGTAAATTTCAATCAAGTTGAAAGAATGTAGACAACGCTAAGAAGATAGAAACATAATCAGAGCCTTAATAGAACATCCAAGCACTTACACGTGCCAGCACGTGAGAAAGAATTGATGAAGAACGATGATGCATGAGACTCACGCACTACACTTCTAGTCACCAGAAGCTAGGTAACTATTGATCGATAAGTAATGGTTTGGATAGGGTAAGTAGTGAGAACAATTGGTCAATCAATGAGGGTGACTAAAGAAAATGAGAACTTGTAAAAAAAAAAAGACTAATAGACTACTCACAGGGTAGAACACTAAAGAGCCAAATTTCTCAGCCTTGAAGGCTTTGATACCATGTACATTGTAAGAAGAAATGATAGAGAAATTGTAATGTTAATTGATAACTAGTGAAAGTTTTATATACAACCTATACACTCATATAAAATAAAAGAAATGCTAATTGATTCTTAAGATTATCTTCTATGATTGATCCTATAATCTTATTACTAGAATCATGACTCTAATTTAAGTATATTTACATATATACAATCTATAACATTATCCAATATTCTATTTAAACTAAGTTATTAAAAAATCATTAAACCTTACAATTTCTTATTTAAACCAAACTTTCATTAAACTAATCCATTATTAAATATTAATATTATTCTTAATTTGTAAGATTTAATCAAGTAATAACTCAATTTGATGTAAGGTATTATGGCCTAAGTTTTTAGTTCAATCAATTCTATCAATCTAAACATAACATTCATTCAAAGTTCATCAATTCCTTATTATGCATTCAAATCAATTAGCCAAAATATTGTCAACCACCACCAACCAAATTCTTATAATTTATTCTACTTAAAATTCATGAGAATGGAAGAATTAACTTACTTAATTATTGTTTATTATCAATCCCTTGAATTAGGTATTAGATTAAGCTAAAAAATAGGAGTTTTCAAGCTCTTCCTTCAAGTTATGACAATTCATTTGCTAAAGAAATTCTTGGTTGGATTGGGGAGTTAACTAGTTTACAAAGATTAGATCTTTGTGCAAATGAGTTTTTTAGTCAAATTTTAACTTTAATAGGAAATATTAGGTCATTAAAGGAGTTAAATCTTTCTATGAACCATCTTATAGATGGATTGTTGTAGTCAATGGAAAACATTCTTGATCTTTTGGTTTTAGATGTTAGCCAGAATAGAACTAAGCGGTAACATTCCAACATGGATTTTCAAGAAAGGCTTGCAAAGCATGTTAGTTTTTAGTAACAAACTCAATAGGAACATGTAATATGCTTCAGGGTCTTCACTATTATCCTCTCTTCAAGGACTTAAAGTCCAAGACCTATCTTTAAATGTCTTCTCTAATGAAATTTCATATGATATTGGTGTCCTTGGCAATTTACTTTGCTTGAATGTTTCATGTAATAGACTCTTTAGTTTTATCCCATTAAGCATAGGAGAGCTAAATTTGATACAATTTCTTAATTTTAGTGATAATAAGCTAATTGAAAGAATTCCTTCTAAAATTGGAGGAGTAGCTTCTCTTATGGAATTAAGATAAAAAAGAATAGCCTGACTGGAAAAATACGAACTCAAATAAAGAACTGTTGATCTATAACCGCTTTGATTCTATTTTAGAACAATTTCACTAGTCCAATCCTTATTGTTATTACAAACCTGAGCAACCTAGAATATGTAGACCTATCCTTCAACTCACTTTTTGGAAGCTTATTGAAGGAGCTGACAAATTTGTCTCATCTTATGTTCTTCTATGTTTCCTATAACAAACTATAGGGTGAGCTACCACTAGAGGGTTTCTTCAATACCATTTCCCTATTAACAATCTTTGATAACCCATTGTTATGTGGTTCTGTTGTCAACCGCTCTTTATCCTTTTATGCATTTGAAGCCCATTGTTCTAAATCCCAATTCTTCTACATTCTCAACAATGACATCAAAGACTTATTAGCGTAAAAAGTATTATTAATTTTAATGCTATATGAATTCAATAAGTTTTTGGTGTCATTGCTAGGGAACAATAATGCATATAGCCAATATTAGTGATTTAAGAGTAGTTTATTTTTTTCTCTTTTCAAAATAGGTATTGTGTTTGCACATGAAAAGAGCCCTTGGTTAGGAAAACCTAATACTTATTGACTTAGAAATTGAAAGAACTTTTCGTACTAACTTAAGAGCTTAAAGATAAGCATTTGAAATGGAGAACAAATCATTAAAGGAGTACATAATGCCCAATGTTGAGAGGCTTCAATCGAGCATAACACGTTCATCAATTAATAACTTTGAGTTGAAACCAAACCTTATACAAATGGTGCAAAATTTTATCATGACCAATAATTTACTTAAATAATTAAATAATTATTTTTTATTTATATGTATTAAAATGAATGTAGTTAATAAATTTAATTAAATCATACATATTTTATAATAATTTAGTTAAGAAGAGCTAAATAATATAGCAAAATAAAATAAAAAAATTTTAGGGATAAAATTATGTACGAACATTTAAGTTATTGTAAAATTTAATTCGTAAGCAAGATAAAATTATGTTGGAATATTCACGAATTATATATGTCAATTGCCTGAATTAATGAATGAGTTTTTTGATATAATGCATCAATTATGATAATATAACTTAAGTTGTCATATTCGTCATGTAATTGTTATGTTTTTAAGTGATTAAAGTCTATTATTTGCTATATATATATATATATTTATTTATTTATTTATTTAGGTAATTATTTAAATAAGGGAAATATGGTTGATGTCACATTCACTTTAATTATTATTATTTTAATTATGATCATAAGTATTTTAAGTCATATTTTCAGATTATAGCAACTAACTTATTAGAGTAGTTATTAATTAAATAAGATTGATAGTTAATAAATATAAGTAGTACCAAAATTATTTTATTACAAAAAAAATAATAAAATAAATTTTAATTTTATAGGTAGTGGAATTATTAAATATGAGTTAATACAAATAGTAATTAAAGAAATTGATTTATTGGTTTTAAGGAGTTAGATAAGAGGGTTGATGATATAATCAATTATTTATTAACCTATTTAATTGCTTATCTTTTTTAGTTTAATGGCTGATCAATTTATACTTACATGTGAACACATTTATTTAATAGGGAAGGTTAAAGATAAATAAATAAATAAATAAATAAATAAATAAATATATATATATATATAAATATATATATATATATATATATATATATTTATATATAAATACAAAAATATGGATTAAATGCTTGGTGGAGGATTTAAATATTGTAAGAATAGGGAGGTGGTTTCTTAAGTATGAAGGAAGGGCAGTGTGAGAAGAGAGAGGTGGTGGATGACTTGGTTTCTTAAGTTAGACACTTTGAGAGTTCACGAGGGACCATGGTTTGAGTTGAGTGTGTGAGACCGAATAATTAAATTAACCCTTTTTCAAGAAGAAACTTGTGACTGTTGCAACTCAAAAGGCTACTATAGATTAACATAGTTCTTTATTGATTAAAGGTGAATCTTAAGTTTTACTATCTGGGTATGCGTGTGTGCTGGCTTCAATTAAAAGAGTAAAATTCATTAACGGTATATATTGTATCATTATTCTATAAACGCTTGGATTAGAACTCTTTGTGATAATGAATGTTGTTGTTCTTGATGAGTTAAAGTGTGTGTTATGGAGTTTTAAGTTGTTTGGGGATTGTTGTTCATTTTTGGGAAATTAAAGAAAACTTATGCTTGTGAGTGCATTAACCAGTTGATCCCTTTATATATATATACATATATTTACATTCACACACATAATAGAATTGGAATTAAGTATAGGGAATTCTTACATTAGATTGTTAGATCACTTTCTGTTAGTGATGCAATAGAGAAAAGATTCAAACTTTGATTCACACACGAACACAGTTGCATGTGTAAGGTAGAATTCTTGTGTATATGTTGGAGATGCATGAATTCCTTGTGTAACCCAATAACTTAGATAAGAACTAAGGGTAGTATTAAACTTGTAAATGGACAATAAGTTTATAATTACTTACACCCCTTCATTAAGTGGTTATTTGCTTATATTAAGATTTTCAATTGGCTAAAGGGAATTCTTTACATGCATAATTATAAAATTTAGAGAATAAGATTGCATATATAGGACGTCTGTATGCGTATTTAACTAGTTTTAGTGTTGAACTTATTGGTTAACTCCACTTTGTCAATACATGACCCCAAATTCTATGCTAATGATGCAAGTAGTGGATAAAATGATAAGTTTAATAAATAGAGTTAAACATGCATCTCTTGACTGAATGAGCAATAAAGTTTTATGTTAGTCAAGTGAGAATAAAGATGCTTATAGGGGCATTGCATCTGATGTAGTGGACATTGGGCTCATAAGTATAAGAATATATTAAATAAGATTGTAATTATAAGCAGAACTTCATCTATTTTAAACTTCTATTTATTGTTTGTGCATAACCTTGTTTTAAAAAAATGAAACCATAATAGTTATTACTTGACAAAAACTAAAGAGATAATCTAAACTGGAAATCATATACATGTATTACATTTATTGTGACGCATGAAGTTATACTATGTGATTATGGATATTAAATCTTACCAAAGCTAGTTATGTGGATATTCTTGCTATGAATTGAAAGGAATTAGGATAGAATATATATTTTATGCTATAATTGATGGAATTGTTGGCATGAGATTGATGATGGAATTATGTGTCCATGCATGAATTGTTTTGAAAAAAAAAAGAGAGATAATGTCATAAATGGCTTATTCACTAGGCTATTGCCCCTAACAAGTCTAGAATTGATGGTAAAGCATTAACTATCTTAAGAATTTAGAAAAAATTAATTATACTTTTTAGCATAAGGCTTACATTTAAGATTAATTTATGCACAAACCATTACCCCTAATGTACCATGTATAAGGTAAGTAAGCATGTTTATATGAATGACAAGTTTAGATAAACATTTAAGCTAAACCTTGCATAGGAGTTATATATTTTAGTTGAATGACCACCCTCTAAATGTGTAAGTACATACATTTAATCTCATGGAGAATGTTGATCAAAGGTCTAGATGGAGATGTATATAGTTATGTGTGACCATAATATTTAATAATTGAAAAGGATCAAGACTTATTGATAATAGTGTGAACATTTAAGTATTTTCAATGGACTAACATGTATAATATAATGTTTTACCTGCTTGGTTTATTAATGGTGAAACATGTGTTAAATGGATATAAGACGTAGTAAGTATTATGAATAAATAATTATTTATGACTCAAGATTTATCATACACATGATAACATTCAAATTGTATAAAGGATAAGATATTATTGCAAGTGTATGAGATATTAAATATATTTAATTAGTTACAACATTGTACCTACTAAGTTGTTTATCTTAATGTTAAGCCCTTACGATATGCACTTGATTATGTATCTTGTTTTGCATTATAAGGCCATGAAAAGTAAAAATGTCAAACTAAAGAACTGTTATTAAATGTAAATATATGTATATACATAAACATATATGTGTATGTATTAAGGGCATCACATACTTGATATTATGGAATCTGTAATAGAATTTGAAATAATGAAAATAAGTATTGAATGATTTAACTAAGTGATTTCAAAATTAAAATGCAACAGGTGTAGAAGATAGATAAATAAACACTTGAATCCAACAAATAAACAAGAACAAAGCTAAAACATGGTTGTGCCCAATATTAATTATCTATGAATGAGATTCATATGTAACATATAAAGGTTTATTAATTATAAGTATACCATTATATAATATTATGAATATTCAATTAATATTTATTTATTAGATATGTAATATATATATATATATATATATATATATATATATATATATATATATATATATATATTCTGAAACATCATCATATTACAGTTAAGACAGTATTATGCATATGCATACATGATAAAGGTATAAGTCATGCATTATACATCATTAACATCATATTTTGGAGGAATAATGAAGGTACAGTGATATATAAATATAGTGATACAGATACAAATGCAAATATTATCATAGATATAGAGAATACAAAAAAATACAAAAAAATATAGAAAATATAGAGATATACTGGAAAAATAAAAGATTTAAAATATACCCAATATAAATTATGTACAATTAGATATATAGATTAATGTGACCATAAGAAAATAATGTAATTATAAAGAATAGAGGAATGCAATGCATAATTGCATTCATTATTATATAACATACCATAACCATAAAAAAAAGAGGAATGCAATTTATATTTGCATTCACGAACTTAGAGCATATCATTATTATTTTGTCGACATATAGAGGGATAATATAATTGATCTATGAAAGTGATGAATGATAAATATATATAGGTAATTATAAGGGATTATTTTAGTGATAGTTCAATATTAATGATATAATACAAATAATTGCTATATTTACTATGATAAATTACTATGCTATTCACTAAATTGCTTTATTCATTATTTACATTTATATTATAAAAGATTATTGAATTTTATTTACAACATAATTATTATTAGACACCACTAAATTTTATACTCAGCATTTATCGTTTGACTGATACTGGTCAAAATAGTTCTCAGGAGCATCCGGATCAGTGAGGCACCAGTGCAATCAGGATACTCCAAGCCTTGTATGATCCTCAGAATACATTTTGGTAATACAACGTATTCTTAATGGATGTTTTCATTTTACAACTATCATTATATAATTATAGGCAGTAAAATATTTTGTACTTGTGTAATAACAGAGATGTTAAAACTATTTCTTATATGCTTATTTAAATTGCATAAATAATATGTAGATAGCAGTTGTATAATGACATGTCATAATTTATATATGAATATTTTATACAAATAGGTGATAACAAGTCACAAGTTATAAAATAAATACTTATAAATATCGATTAGATATATCTTGTTGATGTAAATTTTTTTTTTACAAATCCTTTGTAGACTGATTAATGAATTCCTAATTACATGATTTTTCTTAATCATTTTATAAGAGCATGTTTTCATCATTTAGGTATGACAAATTCACCATTCTATGGTTTCAGGTCAGAGGATCTAAATAAATATCTGGCCACTTTTCTAAAAATCTATGACACCTGTAAGATCAACAGAGATCAGAGGAAGCAATTAAATTGAGGTTGTTTTCATTTTCCTTGAAAGATAAGGTCCAGACATGGCTTCATTAAGTGCCACCAAATTCATTCATGAATTTGTGAGGCTAGCTCAAACTTTTCTGACTAAGTACTTTCTACCAACAAAGACTATGAAGCTGAGGAATGAAATTATGATCTTCTCATAACAAAATGATGAGTTGCTTCATGAAATAAATGAGAGATTTAAAGACTTACAGTGATAATGTCCAAATCATGGTGTTTTGAGTGGATATTGGTACAAATCTTCTATAATGGTCTTCACCTTAATATAAAGAGCATTATAGACATATCAGTTGGAGGTTGGTTATGGGAAGAAAGTTTTGCTAATCTTAAGTATTGATTGAAGAAATGATGATGAGCGTATACCGGTGGAACAATAAAAAGGCAGGACCAAGAAAGAGTTCATCAAGTTTACATAGTATGGAAACTATTACCAAGTTGAATGCCAAGTTTGATGAATAGTATGAGCTCAAGTCAAATGTCTAGCCCATCATGTTGTAAAGCTTGTGAAGTAGCACATCTTGGGGATTATCCTTACGTAGTTCAACTTATGCAAGAAGTTGTAAAGCATATTAATTTTCTCAAACAACAGAATCAAAGACCATAAAAGTACAATCCTTTCTCCAACAGTTATAATCCTAGTTGGAGGAATCACCCAAATTTCTCCTAAAAGGATAAGAGTCAAATATAGCAACTAAATCAACCTTATATGCCTTTGTATTTAAGATAATAACTAGTCTTTTAGCTAAGGCCTAGCCTCAATAATATTTACCTCATTAACTCATAAAAGAAATATCAACATAAAGAGAATAACAAGAAACAAAGATTGAAAATGAAAATAATAAAGGAATACCATAAGTAACTTAATAAACTAGAGGAGGTGGAGGTGGATGATAGCCTTGGTTCTAAAAGAAACCAAAACAATAGTCCTTGAAGTAATCCATATGCAAATGGAGAGCTTGGATTGACTAGAAGTTTCATGGAGGTCAATTAAAGTTTGAATGTTTGCATTGACTGTTATGTTTAGGTTTTGCAGTTAGAGTAGAATGTCATTAAGAGTGGGTTCATTAGAGAATTCTTAGCACTTATGAGGAGCATCAATCAAGAGTAGTGGGATATGCTCAGGAGTAAAAGGAGGTGGTGGAGAGGTATCTCATCGAGTCATATGCTCATTTACAATACATTCCCCCTAGTAAAATAATATATATTCACCTCCTTGCTCCATTTGATTATCCTCTTCTTAGATAATGAAATTAAGTTTAACTTATCCTTCTTTGAGGTTACATTATATTTAGTTTTCTTAGTTTTAAGGACCCTAAAATGATGATATAAGATAATAACTAATCCTTTATAATATATAGACGTATTCTTAGAAAATTTATCAAACTCTCCATCATCATATGAACTGCTTCAAGATTATTGTTTCAATTTCTTTCGGAGCCAGGGCTATCATCTACCTCCACCTCCTCTAGATTCTTGAGTTACTTAGGGTAATTTTTCATTTTTTTTATTTTCAATCTTTATTTCTTGTTATTCTCTTTATGTTGGTGTTTCTTTTATGACTTGTTGAGGTAGATGTTATTAAGGCCTTGGCTAAAAGATTGGTTGTTGTTTTCAAATATGGAGGCATGTAAGGTTGATTTGGTTATTGTCTTTAACTTTAATCCTTTCCAAGAGAAATTTGGATGATTCCTTTAGTTAGGATTATAAGTGTTGGAGAAAGGATTGTTCTTATATTATCTTTGATTCTGCTATTTGAGAAAATTGACCTACCCTGTAACTTCTTAAACATGTTGAATTATGTAAGGACAATCCCTAAGATGTGCCACTTCACAAGCTTTACAACATGATGGGCTAGAAATTTAACTTGAGCTCACACTATTCATTGAGAGTTTGTCTAGTTTATTGACCAATGCATCAAACTTGACATTCAGTATGGTGATAGCTTCTATACTGTGTGAACTTGATGAACTCTTTCTTGATCCTACCTTTTTATTATTTTACTAGTATGCACTCATCACTATTTATTTAATCAATGCCTAAGATTGATGAAGATTTTTTCTCATAAATGAACCTCCAGCTGATACATCTACAATGTTTTTTTTATATTAAGGTGAAGACCATTATAGAATTATACCAATATTTACTTGGAACATCATGATGTGGACATTGTTGCTCTAACTCCTTAAATCTCTCATTTACCTCATGAAGTAACTCATCATTTTATTGCAAGAAGATCAAAATTTCATTAATATAAATAATGCTATAACTGATTGACATTTGCGTTATGAAGTAACTCATCATTTTATGTTAACTCATCATTTTATTGTAAGAAGATTAGAAGTAACTCGTGAAGTAACTCATCAGTAACATGTAAGTTTGACTAAGACTAATCTAATTAATGCTATAACTGATTACATTAATATAAATAAGTTTAGAGTTGAGATTATAGTTATGAAGATGCAACTTATAGTAATTATTAACCAATTAACCATTATCAAAGTTATGCATAGTGTAAAAATTATTCTTTTAAAGAATAAATTACCTACTAAAATCAAACTAATATATACTTTCATGATCACTAAGTTAATTTTAATGATTAAGCATACTTTCAACACTTTGCTTCTATTTAATTAACTCCTACATCTAGGTAATCAACTAAATAATATTCTTATATTCATTTTGTTTAATTAATTCTTTTTTTTAAAGCAACTAACTAACCATCTAAAAATCAAATGAGTCAAAGGGTCCTTTTTAACAAGTATGATACCATAATCAATAATAAAAACTTAAGAATATGAGGAATACAAAATTAATTACTAGAAAGGAAATTGCATTCTATTCACAAGCATAGGTCCTAAATTTATGCTAGAAAATACTTAAACATGATAAAATGAAAGAAATTATAGAGTAACAGAATTCTAAAGAGAAATACAACCATAAAGTTTAATTACGCTAGAAAAGTAAATAAGATCTTATTGACTTTTGATTTGCTTTAGGTCACGTCCTACTACCCCTGTTACGCCCGCATGAGAGACGAGTCTTGTATGAGTAGGTTATTCGTATAGGCTAATGTATGCGTATGTGTTTTATTATATGATTGTGTATCTTTGCATGTATGTATGTTGTAAATTGATATAAGAAATGATGTGTGAACTTGATTGTGTTGGTGTGACTGCATGCTTGTGATGTTGTCACCTTATTAGGAAGTATGACTTCTTGGTTGGATGAGGGACAACTACTATGTGCATTTAGGATTGTTTTGGAAGTTATTTAGGTTTGGTAGTTGGATTTAACATAGGTACCTGGTGAGTAAGGATTCAAATGGCACATGTCTTGGTTTCTAGGTGGCGGTACGGACGTACAGATATCCGTACGGGCATATCGAGCATGAGAGGTGAGTAGGGTTAGGTTCTTGGAGAAGGTACAAGTGCACCGGTGATCTGTATGGCCGTACTGGTGCTCACAAGAAATTTAGTTGTCAGGAAGAATGTGGTGGTACAAGCATTCTAAATGGGGGTACGAGCGTACCACTGCTTGTAGGAAACAGGGTATCAGGACTTTTAGTTTAGTACGGGCGTACGAGATTCGGTCCGGCCATACGCGACTTAAAAGTGCCTTTTTAAAAGGATAAGCATGAACTTTTCTTTGAATTTTCTTTGTTTTTATCTCTCCTAAACTTTATTAAACAGTAGAATTTAGTCTACTTTACTGTTTTTACGGTGTGAGAACTTAAAGAAGTGAGTTTAGCACTTGATTTACGGATAGGTGCTAGAAGTAGCTTATTACAGGTTTATGCTAGTTTGTGCGAATTTGTGCTAGTTGTCTTATTTGCTTCTTTTCTTGCTTCAAGGCCAAGTGAGGCCTAAGAAAATGATGCTTGGGGATTAAATTCCCATATGTTTCTAGGTGTTCATGATATGAGCTCGATGTTTGCTTAAAAATGTATCCCTTATTTGTTATGCTATGCAATAACTTGGCATAGACGCATATGCATGAGACGAGGGATTTTGATGAAAGAAAAAAAGTGAGAGATGATAGGAAAAAGGCATGCTGGGTCATATGGTACAGGATTCCATAATGGAATCATATAGTGTATTGCCCTCCTACGGGAGATGAGTCTCGAGACATACTGTTAAAAAGAAAAGGGGCTCATAGAACCGTAAAGAAAATGCCCTCCTTTGGGAGATGAGTACCGGACCCAACATGATAGAACATTGTGCACAATGATGAGAAAACAAAGGAGTATGAGAGTACGGAAAATAAAGAGGGAAAGGATAGAAGACATGACATTGCATTTATATATGAGCATGTTTGTTTGTCAGATGATATGACTGTATGTTACATATATGTCGTATGATTGTGTGTTAATTAGCACCACTGAGTTTCATACTCAACGTTTATCAATTGATGGACGCAGGTTCTGAGCCTTCTATTGAGGGACCTGAGAAGTGATTGGCAGTGTCAGCGGAGAGTTGGATTCTTCAGCAATCCTATTCTCGAGGTGGTTCTGGATAGCCGAGCATGCCCCTTTCTTTTAGCTTGTTATTGTAGTTGTATTAATCATAGAGGCAGTAGACATTTGCATTTTTGGTGGTGATTTTGTTCTGGGTTATTGTAATTACTCTGAACCCTTTTGTACACAATTATTCTTAATGAATATATGTACATATTTAAGGATGGTTATCCTACTGTTGAGTTAATTTCTTTAATGGTGAATGTATGATGATATATATAGGGATCATTAATTGATAATTAATGTGTACTACAACTCTGCCACCACCAGAATGCTAGTTGTCCCAATACGACATAGTTTGTATGTATACGTATCCCTTATAGTGTATGTAGCAGTTTTCCATTGGAAGATCATTGTATATACTATAGGAGCATGTTACTCCAGGTATGGGCTGGGTGTAATAACCCCTCTTCCAATCTTTTCATTCACATCTTCCAATCTTCTAAGATCTCTTTAAGAAATGCTAAAGAAGATAGATTAAAAATAGGGTTAGAATATATCAAAAACCTAACAACCTTAATTTATAATTATAAGAAGACACCTTCACTAAAGTAATGAGAAATTCCTTAAAAACCCTAAGTTTTTACCATATATCCTTTGTAAAACTGCCCTCTAAGTTGGTTATTTTTGTATAAATTATCATGACCCTTCAAAAAATTGATCAAACAGTTAGAATTAAGAGTTAAAATGCATGGGGATCATAGCCAAAAGACTCAACACGAGTCATGTTGCATCTAATACAAGTTGTGTTGCATCCAACACGAGTTATGTTAAGCTCGTTGATGGAGTATGAACCTTTTTGAGGCCAACACAAATCGTATTGGCCATGACATGAGTTGTGTCATCCATATGCCTCAAAAACTCCATTTAAACAAGACTAACTTATGTCATGTTATATCCAATATAACTCATGACGCTTAGAAATAAAAAATTCATGCATTAATCACCCTTCTAGACCTATAAAACATGAGTTAAAATGTAAAACTTATATAAGGAAAATGAAAACTAGTAAGAGTTACATGCATGAAACTAATAAATTATACTCTAATATGCAAAATTCTATAACTAAATGGTCAAAATGCTTATAAAAGCTAAAAGATTAATGCAAAGTGAGGAGCAAGAGTAATGAATGAAAACTATATGAAAGTGCTTATGTTTGAAGATGAAAACATGAGCATAATACTTAAAAAGGATATTATAGTAGTGGTAAATATAGGTGGTAATGCCAATTATTTAACCACCTCAAACTTAAAGCTTTTGCTTGTCTTCAAGCAAAGAAAATGTTAAGGTATAAATAAGAATGAACTTAAAGCTATCATAATTCAATTAAACAAGTCAAATATAAGAATATCCTCATCATAAATAACAAACTAGAAGTCTTTAGGTTGAATCATAACACTTAAGCAATACCATAGCTTTACTTATTACAAATGCTAAAAGCTTTACTTATTATAAATGCCAAAGGGTTGTATTTAGAAAGATATAAGTATATAGATAAAGGTAGTTAGCATAAAATAAAATAAAACTTGGCAAAGCTTACTTACTTGATGATCGATGTTAATTATTGTTTTAATTGTTACTTGAATGAGACTTGATTGTCAAGGTATGATTGTCATTTTCTTACTCCATAATTTATTTAACAACCCTTCAATGCCTAAAAAAAAAACACTAGAGTCTAGCTTTATTTTATCTAAAATCCATTCGATAACATCATTCTGCCTAAAAATCCAATTATTGAACCTATATCCCTAAAATTCAGAATTTTAAAAACTAGATATGCTTGTAATCAAGAGAAGTATAATTAAAATACCTTATGTAATTTCTTGTTGATTATTAGATTTCTCAAGTGGAAAATGATTGAAGTTATCAAGATTAAATTTTCATCAATAAAAAATCAATTCAATTTTTAGATTTAAATTCAAGGGAATAAGTAGGATTAGTATACTTACCAGTTGAATTTTCCTACTATGCTTGCATTAAACTTGATTTAGGAAGAGATATTTGAAAAATTTAGGTCTAGCTTCCTTATACAAAACAACAGCTCTTCTCCTCTTTTGTTCTCCTTTTTATTTCCTTTTTCTTTCTTTTGTTCTTCCTTCACTTCTTTTTTTATTTTCTTTATTATTTCCTTTATTATTTTATTGTTTAAAAGATAAAATACTTTTAGTTGGTAATGTGACTAGTACATGCCATTAAGAGTACCTTATGAGTCCCTCAATTCTTCATTTATGCTTCTTTACATTGTTAAGTGTGAACTAAGGCAAATATCTTATGAATTAGGCAAATATCTTATAGATTGTAGTTTAGCAATTTATTTGATTAGAACTAATTTATTAGGATTATTTCCTATGTAATTTCTTTTTATTTTAAGTGTTTGTATATAAATAGGTTGTAATTTCTCTTCTTCAAAAAGATAATAAGTCTTCACTTTAACATGGTCTCAAAGCAAGGTTGGGATTTTCAATAGTTATCTTTTCTTTTTTAAGGTTTTTGATTTTTGATTTAATTTTTATTCTTAATTTTAGGTTACATTTCTATTAACATTACTTATCTTCTCCTTTAGAACCATTATTAATTAGCAGTCAGCCTGAGTTTGATGAGTACGTGAGTCTCATGCATCATGTAAAGATTTGGTGTATTGTTCACATGCTAACATATAGAAGCACATGAGGATGTTTTTTAACCATCGATTTTTCTTCATTTCTTATTAGTACTATTTTTAGTACTATTGAGGTGTTTTTGTTCAATTTTATTTTCTATCTCACTTTAAATAGGGAATCCAAAAGTTACTGTAATTGATACTAGTTCTAAACCCATTATTATATCACAATCTGCTAAGCTTAAGATTGTCACTATCTTGCTTCTAGTTACTTATAAAATCACTAATGATAAGTTAAATGGTACTAATTATCTTAATTAGAGCAAAATTATTCGGGTTCATCTTTGGAGCATTGAGAAAGATAATCATTTGACATGTGATCCACCTACCAATGAATCTTAAACACTTTAGTTATATGAGGATGCTAAACTATTTATTCAAATTCATAACTCCATTGATAAAGATGTACTGAATTTAGTCAATCATTGTGAGTTTAAGGAACTTGTGGAGTATCTTGAATTTACTTTCTCTAATAAAGGGAATGCTTCTTATATATATGACATTTGTAAGGCAATATATCAATTGAAAAAGGTGATAGAACATTCAAATAATTCTTTATGGATTACATATGTCTTTATAAGGAACTTAATAATCTATACCCTTTCAGTACGAATGTTAAGGAACAACAGAAACAATGAGAATAAATGGCAGTTATAGGATTCTTGATTGCTTTTACATCTAATTTTGATGTTGCTTGGAATCAAATTCTCTCTAGTTTTAAATTGCCTATTCTATTAGAAGTTTATACCTAAGTTCTTTGTATAAAGTCTTAACCTCTAGTTCTATCTTATAATAATAGTGCTTTAATTAGTCATGGTGGAAATAAGCTAAATAATCATAGAAGGTTGAGTAGTGGTGTGCCTGATTGGAATGACCTTCAACCTTAAAGGTCTAATGGAGTATTTTGCTATTACTGTCATGAACCAAGGCATATAAAATAAATTTATGGGAAGCTTCAATGCAATCAATGACCCTTTTGATATTAAGCAACTAATGGTGGGATTTTTGATAATATTCTTATCAAGTCTATCACATTATCCTTAATGAATATGCTCAATGTTCTCAATATTATGCTAATCTAAAATCTACACCTTTTATCATAGGCATAGTTGAGTTAGATAACTCTAATACCTATCTTATTTCTTCCTCTTTCAAGTAGGTCATTGATTCAGGTGTTACTAATAATATAATAAGTAACTCTCATATGTATTTCAAACTAATGTTTATCCTTTTGTTACATTAACTAAAGGATCTTAATTTAGTGATATTGGTGTTGATACTACTCACCTTACACTATAACTATTTCCTTTATGCTATATCTTCCAAACTTTTACCTTTAATTTACTTTCTACGAGTCAACTCACTCGTACCTTAAAATGTAGTCTCTTTTTTTTTCTCAATCATTATCTTTTTAGGATCTTTTGATGAAGCAAATTATTGGTAGAGGTACAAGTATAAGGGTATTTACATGATTGATACCAAAATATTATGATCTCTTTTTTGTTCTTGAAACTTGATTGCTTTTGAAGTTCATTACTAGTTAGGTCATCCATCATTGTCTATGTTAAAATAATTATGTCGTCAGTTTAATTAAGTTTTCATTTTACAATATGAGTCATGTCAGTTTACCAAACATTAACAGTTACCACCTTGTATTAATAAACATGCTTTTAGTCCTTTTCAACTAGTACATTATGATGTTTAGGATCCTTGTTTGGTTACCTCTCAAAATGACTTCCATTATTTTTTTTACCTTTGTTGATGATTTCTCTCATGTAACTTGGTTATTTATAATGGAAAAATGTTTTAAGTTTTTTTCTATTACTTTTTATATTGAGATTCAACATAATCCACTCGTATTCTTTATAGTGATAATGGAATAAAATATTTCTCTAGCATGGTTTAGGATTTCTTATCTAAACATAGCATCATTCACCAATCTTTTTATGTTGATACTCCTTCTCAAAATGGAGTTGCGAAATGTAAAATTGACCATCTTCGTAAAGTAGCTAGAGCACTCCTTTTTCATATACATGTCTTAAAACACTTTTAGGCTAATATAGTTTCTATTGCTTATTTTTTTGATTAATCGTATGCCTTCCTTGATTCTTCATGGTGACATTCCATATACTATGTTATTTCCTAACACCACTCTGTTTGTGATTGCCCTTCGCATTTTCAGATGTACATGTTTCATTTAGGATGTTTGACCACCACCAATCTTTAAACTCAATCCTAAATCTCTCAAGGGTGTCTTTCTTGGTTACTCTTGGCATCAAAAAGGTTATTGATGTTTTTCGCTTGTACTTCATCATTATTTTGTATCCCTAAATATTACCTTTTTTGAGTTTTCTCTAACATGAAAACCTCTTGACTATACCGTTCATGTGCCTCGTGAGACTCTAGTTTTGTTGCTACATACATCCACCCTACCTAGACTACTTATTCATCGAGTCTACATTAGGACTTACCCTAATCATTTGTAAAGGTAAACATTCCTATACTTACCCTATTTCCTCTTTTGTTTCCTATAATTAGTTATCCTTTCCTTCTTGGTATCTTACCACCACTTTAGATTTTGTCCAAATTCTTACGACTATTGGTAGGTCATTGACATATTCTAGTTGGCCTGTTGCTATGAAAGAGGAAATGTGTATTGTAAAAGCTAATGACATATGGGACTTTATGCCTTGCTTATTGGTAAAAATGGCAATTGGTTGTAAATGGGTGTTTAATTCTAATGGGTTTATGGCTTGGTTGAAAGCTCAATTTGTAGTTAAGCATTATGCTCAAATATATATGGTTGATTATTTTGAGACTTTTTCTCCTGTTGTTAAACTTACATATATTCATGTATTTATCTCTCTTATAGCTTGGTTTGATTGGCCCTTACACTAATTAGATATGAATAATACATTCTTACATGGTGCTCTTCAAGAGGAGATGTATATTGAGAAACCATCTAGGTTTATTACTCAGGGGGAGAATTTTATTGTTTGAAGCTTAAAAGATAATTATATGGTTTGAAACAAAGTCCTCAAGCTTGGTTTGACAGGATATATAATACCTTGTAATAATTTAGTATGAGTAGAAGTTGATATAATTATACAATATTTTATAAATCTTCTTTAGAAAGAGTCATTTTATTAGTTATCTAGATGGATGATATTGTTATTGTTAGTATTAGTATTGATGGTATTTTTACTTTAAAAGTCTTTCATTAGATTCAATTTCAACCAAGAATTTATGAGTATTGAAATATTTTTTTAAGGATTATTGTCTCTCAATGTAAGAAAGGCATCTTCCTATGTCAATGAAAAACTATTCTTGATCTATTATCAAAGACTGATAAGGTAGCTACTAAACTTAGTAGTAGTCCCATGTCTCCAAATATTTAACTTCTGGTAAGAGATAGTGAACCATTTGATGATGTAGAGAAATACATACAACTAGTTAGGAAGTTGAATTACTTGATAGTGATTTGTCCTTACTCAATCTATGAGTGTTGTAAGTCAGCTCATGGCTTCTCCCACAAAGGCTCATTAGGAAGCTTTATCATAGATCTTGTGTTACTTAAAAGGCATCCTAAGACTTTGACTTTTATATAAGAATAACGATATGTAGGCGGGGCTTTTGCTGCGACCTAGAGTAAGGCTTACGATACATGAATTGAGGGCTCACTTGGAGTGACAATACAGTCTTCTCGAGGAGCTACCTTGAGAAATGAGACAGACTCAAAAGAGTTATAAGATGGAGTTGCCATCAGATGGTTCCAGAATTAGTTCAATCGCCCCATTAGTATGAGTACTAAGTCAAATCCTTTAGAGATGGGTTCAGGTGGTGAAGATCTATTCACTCAGAGTTTGAAGTTTGCTTTTACCATTTTAGTCAAGTTAATTACCCTAGGTAGGCGAGCATTCATTGATATGGAATAAGCATATAATGAGGTATAACATAGTAGCAATCATGGAAGATATAACATGGCATCATGATCCATGACATGTGAGAAAAGCATGGCATATGAGATGATATGGCATAAACATGGCATGTCAGATTACATGATATAAGCATGACATGTAATATGATATAGCATATGTATGACATGGCATAAGCATGACATGTGAGGTGATATAACATAAGCATGACATGTGATATGACATAGCATAAGCATGACATGTGAGATGACATGACATGGTATGGTATAACATACATCATATAGCAATGATAAAACGAGCATAGCAACATGAATGAAAAATAGTAATGACCAGTGAAAGGGATCGAAGAAGATAGAGGATACATGAGGGACTTAGGGCTAAATCACATAAACGTAGGAGAAAAAATCCATTTTATTATAATAGATCTTCATCGATACATAAAATCAAGACATTAAGTAATGTCTCATCCACTCGGGAAAAAGTTAACCTTGAGCAGTATGAGCAAAAAATGCACGAGTGAAAATACAAAAATACAAGCAAAATTGTTAGTAGTAAATGAAATTTAGGACTTGATTGACTAATTCAGTGCTACTTGAAAGAATAAATCAAGAACCAAAGTCTAATGAATGTAATGGTAACAATCATGAGAAGTGAATTAACACAAGCTGAATCGTGAAAAATCATGCAAAAGCAATCAATTTTAGGCAAAATTGATCAATAGCAAAATCAAACTTTCTAAGATCATATGAACCATCACTTAGAAATAAATCAATGTCCAATCAAGCTAAATATGTCAAATGACACAAAATAAACATAATTAAAATAACATTGATTGAGTAATTAAGCAAAATGAGATGATTTAATGGTAAAACCATAAGCAAATGATCAAGGCATGATGAATGGTAGTCACTAACATCACTAAATGTTAATAAGAGATAGCAAACTCAACCAACCAAAGCCAATTACATCATAAATCATAAATTAAATAAGCATTTAACTTGAAATATTAATTTTAAAGCTAAAATCAATGAAATATGAATGATATATGATAAACTCAGATCATTAGGGCTACTATAAAACCTCTAATGCTACTGAGAACTTCAACATTTATCAGGAAATAAGCAAAAATAGAATGAAAATGTAGTTTTCTGGCAAAAGTAAGATATGATATATGTAGTACATCACATGATGTGTGCAACACGTAGCAAGGCAAATCTGAAGGAAAACATGTTTTTCAACAAAAACAAGAAAGTAAAGTCAAGTCTCAGTCGATTTAACATAATAGTAGATCATTTAGACTACAAATAAGCATTAGTAATCATCAAATCATGTGTGATTCAAGTTGAATCATTAAAACAAAGCTAAAATCACAAAACCCATAATGAAATCAAGAGAAATAAAGGAAGAGAATAGACATTTAACTTACCAAAATAGATGAAGCTTTTATAATCTTGATTCCAAACGTGATTAGAGATCTAATTAGGGTTAATTAGTCATTAATCCTATGTTAATTACTTAATTAAGTGTTTAATTAAGTGAGATTTAATTTTGATAGAGTTTAGGCAAGTTTGGTGAATTCTTGAACCTTTTTCCATAAATAAAAGGCTTGTATTTATAGGTGTGGGTGAGGGAAATGAGAAAATTATATTAGCAATATGTGATTTTCAAAACTTACATGCTATGTGAACAATACATAGTACTATATGTGCAGCATATAGTAATAGATGCCTAACATGTCATAAATTTGACCTATGTGCACCACCTAATGTAGGCACATTGGGATGTGCACCATAGGTCAAAGAAGCATCAATTAGAACCCTAAGGCATGGTGCTATATGGAGCATATTAGATTTGCTAGGGAAAAGGCCACCCACCAAATGTATATTTTCATGATATACACAGCATATAGCACTATGTTCTCCATATATCAGAAAATGCATGCTATGCACTCTGCCTTCCATAAGTAAAATGTAACATGCTCCGCATGTCCATAACAATTAAGAAAGGGTCAAAAGCATGTGTGCAAAATAGGCTTGACATCGGGAACCTGTACCAAGCCGAATCAACAGAAACCTGAAACTTTAGCGTGTGGGCAAAAAGTTAGGGTCAACGCGATCATTTAAAGGTTGAATTTTTTTAGATGCAGATTGGGCGGGATCCAAAATGGATAGAAGATCTATCATTGGATATTATGTTTTCTTTAGAGGAAATCTAGTTTTTTTTAAAAAAGTAAGAAACATAATGTAGTTTTTTGTTCAAGTATTGAGTCAAAATATAGAGCTATGACACAAGCTGTGTGTAAAGTGGTATGGATGCTTCTATTATTCAAAGAGATTGGTCAGGAGATCAAATGCCTATGAAGTTATGGTGTGATAATTAGACAACTTTACATATTGCCTCTAATCTAGTCTGTCATGAACAAATGAAGCATATTGATATTGACTATCACTTTATTTATGATAGAATTTAAGAGAAAGTTATCCCAATAAGACATGTAAGAACTGGAGATTAGCTAGCATAAATCTTTACAGAGATGGTAAATGATATATGAATTAAGCATATTTGGAATAAGTTTAGTATGAACAATATCTATGCTCCAACTTAAGAGGAAATATTAATTAAGATAAATATCTTGTAGAATGTAGTTTAGAAATTTCCTAGATTAGAGTAAATTTATTAGGATTATTTCCTATATAATTTATTCTTTTTTTATATGATAGTTTGTATATAAATAGGTTATAATTTCTCTTTTTCAATAAGTCTTTATATTAAGTTTATGTCTTCTTAACTATTTAAATCCTAATGGTAAATAAATAATTTATTTAAAACTAAATTCATGGTTATGACATATCAATATTCGACCAACTTATAGATGGGCATCATTATGTTCTTAAAGCAGTTTTACCAATTTTTCCTTTTCTTCTCCTAAGTGGCTACTTAATTTTTTTTCCTTGCTTAATAGATATGTACACCAGAAATGTATTGAGGGGTGGTAACTATGAGCTATGTATTGAGGATGTTAAAGATGAAATTTAGGATATGGTTAAGTTGACTGACCTACTCAAGTTTCACTATCTGATATATTAGCTTGCAAATAGGGTGGGACTATTGCCAGTATGCTTATTGATGTTCATGTCTTTTAGGGACATAATAATAAGGAAATATGCTCCAAGAAAAGGAAGAACCTAAAGAAGAATGATAACTATCACCACCAGCTGGTTTTGTTATCACTTTATTGTACCAATAAAATATATAATCTAATTAGGGCTTAAGCATGGGTTGTAGCTAACTTGATAAGCAAAAGAAAAGAAAAGGCAACAACCGATACATGTTGATGGTGTTGGTTATTTAAAATTTTCTAATAGTTGTACAATTTTCAATAAGAAATCACTTTGATTAGATACTGGTACTTGCCGTTGAGGCATTGAAGATACTATTGCCAAATTAACGATGGCATACTTGGGGCAATGCTTGTAAATAAAAAGAAACCATCAATATGTAGCATAAAAAAGAAATGGAGCATGCATAGGGTAAATTTTGCAAGACACACCTTTTGCTTAGCAACTAGAACCAAAGTCTTTCAAAATCCAAGAAATCTAAATTGTTGGCAACTGAACATACATGTTATAACAACATAATAAATAACTCGTGTGTATTACAATGATATGATTTTTGGATTTACAGTTATAGTAGTGTGGTATGTTTTAAAATGAAACCAATGTTATGTGTTTTGCTTTTAATGGTTTTTTTTATTCTTATTGAAGTTTTCAGTAGCATTAATGGTTTCATAGTAACCTTAATGATCTGAATTCATCATACATTGATCTAACATGATTAATTTTGACTTCAAAATTAATTTTCAAGTTAAATGCTTATTTAGTTTGTTGATTTGTTACAATTGATATGATTGGCTTGAATTGGATGTGTTTTTTTTTTATCTCTAATTGACACTTGAATGATGTTAGGGTCCTCTAATTTCATTATACCATGATCAATTTGTGTAGATTTTGCTATTAAATTGATTAATTTGCTTATTTTCTCAAATTAAAAGCCATTTTAATTGTGTTTTAATATTTTCATTTGACATGATTTGCTTAATTGGATGTTGATTCATTTCTAAGTGATGCTACATGTGATCTTAGAATCTTCCAATTATGCTTTTAATCAATTTTTCCCAAAATTGATTATTTTTCATGATTTTCACAACCCAACTCGTGTTTATTCTTGTATTTTCAGGAGTGTTACCATTACATTCATCAAACTTTAGTTCTTGATTCATGATTTTACATGGCATTGAATTGGTCATTCGTGTCTTACATTTTTCTCATCACTTAACCATTTATCTGCTTTTTGTATTTTCATTCGTGCATTTTGGCTCATGCTGCCCAAGGTCATTTTTCTTGAGTGGAGGAGATATTGCTTAACATCTCAAACTTTTATATCATTGAAGATCCTTTGTAATAGAATATGCCTTTATTTTATTAGTTTCACTGACATGTATGATTTAGCCTTATTTCATCGTGTATCCCCTTATCTCTCTTGATCCCTTTCTCTAGGCCATTATTAATTTTCATTCATGCTACTATGCTTTATTATGCTATTATGCTTAGTTTACCATTGCTATATGATGTATGCTATACCATGTCATGCTTATACCATATCATCTTTCACATGTCATGCTTATACCATGTCATCTTTCAAATGTCATGCCTATGTCATGTCATCTTTCACATGTCATGCCTATATCATGTTATCTTTCACATGTCATGCCTATGCCATGTCATCTTTCACTTGTCATGCCTATGCTATTTCATCTTTCATATGTCATGCTTATATCATGTCATCTTTCACATATCATGCCTATGCCATGTCATCTTTCACGTCATGCTTATACCATGTCATCTTTCATATGTCATGCTTATGCCACATCATTCTTTATATGCCATGCCTATGCTATGTCATCTTTCACATGTCATATCTATGCCATTTCATCTTTCACATATCATGCATATGTCATATCATTCTTCACATATCATGCATATGCCATGTCATTCTTCATATGTCATGCATATGCCATGTCATTCTTCATATGTCATGCATATGCCATGTCATCTTTCACATGTCATACATATGTCATGTCATCTTACATATCATGTTTCATTCACCGTGATTGCCATATCATGATACCATGCCATGATTGCCATATCATATTTATTATACTATATCTGCTATGATTGTTGCCATGTTATAACGCGTTGTGTGCTTATTTCATGCGTATGAATGCTCGCTTGCCTAGGGTAATCAACTTGACTAAAATGATAAAATCAAACTTGAAACTCTGAGGGAATAGATCTTCATCACCTAAACCCATCTCTGAAATGTTTGACTTAGTACTCATGTTATGATTAGTTGAACCAAATCCGAAACCATCTGATGGTGACTCCATCTTGTGACTCTTTTGAGTCTGTCTCATTCCTCAAGGTAATCCCTCAAGAAGATTACACTTTCACTCTAATCAAGCCTTTGGTCTGTGTGTCATAAGCCTAGCTCTAGATCATAGCAAAAGCTCTGCCCATAGTGGTGACTCCACTTGGGATCAAACCTAGAATCTTTGGTTCTTAGCTCTGTCTCTCTCCTTGGTAGTGAGGAGATTACTTAGCTTTCTGCTATTAGTTTTTGATCCAACAATCGGTTCAATATTGGTACCTTCGACATATGGTATGACAGTTCAAATGATGAGTATGCAGCTACTCAAAATTCCTTTAAGTCTAAATCGATCGAGGTTTAGAAATTAAAGAAAGGTGAGTTGATAAAGACTCCCAAGGTAGTAAAGCCAATATCTAAGGCTCCCAAACAATAGAAGAGGTTGGGTACTAACAAAATATCATCTCAAGTTTACAATATGACTCAAAGTGGTAAGATGTTCACTCCTCTTAATCTCAAAAAGAAGCTGAATGTTCTGAAGAAATAGACAGAGGCTAGACCTACTATGGATGAGGTTGGTCTGAGTAGTTCTCTAGCTCCATAATCTATTGATAAGGGTAAGGAGGTTGCCTAATTTGAGAATGTAGTCATCAAGCAGTTGAAGAAAATGCATGCTAACATTAGTATCTGGGACTTGGTGCTATCTTCCCAATAGCATCGATGGGTCATCATTAAGACACTCTCTAGCATGAGGATTTCTCCATCTACCTCTACCTTTAGCATAAAAATTCAGTTGGTGAACCAAGACTTGAAATCCAACATGATTACTTTTTTTGATGCAGATTTATCAGCTAAGGGTATTCGTCACAACAAGGCACTCTTCATCAAGGTGTACATCATGAACTTCTCCACTCCCTACATCATGGTGGATGATGGATCTGGCATTAATATTTATCTTTTTAAGGTGTTGCCCAAGCTCGGGATTCAGCTTTTAGACTTGAAGAGATCTAAGACTATCATCAGGGTACATGGTGAGTCTAAATGAAATGTTGCTAGCACCTTCACTACTATTGTGATTGTTGGGTTAATCAAGTCAGTGGTAGAGTTCATAGTTCTTGACATCTCAATGTCATTTACTTTGCTATTGGGTCAGTTATGGTTCCATCCGTTAACAGGTATACCATCCACCTTGCACCAGAAGATTAATTTTTTGCCAGATGAGAGTATGGTTACTATTACAATTGATGATGAGGTTACCCTAGCTTACATTAAAGAGGATGTCCCTGTCATGGTTGGTTTTTAGATCACTACCATTGGAGAACCTGAGTTATACTCGTACCAACTAATTCATGCCATAGAGAAGATGCTGCATAATATAAACTTTATGTCTAGCAAGGGTTTAGGCCAATACTAATAGGGTCTAGTGGAGTTCAATATCCCTACAACTATGTGAGAGAAAAGATACTGCATTAGGTTTAATCCTCATACTTTGGATAAGTTAGAAGAGTGTAAGACAACTGCCTTTATCTAGAAGGAGATGTAGTATGATCATGCTCCCAGGTTGCATAACTCAAAGGACTTTTTAGATTAGTAGTTTGCCATCTTTGGTGATGTTTATGATTTATCAGCCCTGACAATGCCCAAGAAGGTCACTGCCACTTCTTCCACCATCAACCTTGATGATAATTTCTAGATCTTTGGTGATGTTACTAATCTCACCACTGGTCGCCTTGAGCCAGAACCTACTACAGTTGCCATACTGGAGTCCAAGTTATAGAGTTTGGATATAGGGGATCTACTTCTTTAGAAAGTCTACGAGGACATCACCACCTTAGTAGATAGTACTTTTGATGAACTTATGTATGAGAATAATTATGTCCCTATCTCTATACTTTTTAATGATGATGCAATTCCTTTAAAATTTAATGCAATGAAAAATAGTTTTGCTTATGTTTATGATGTATATTCTACATGAACATGAACATTACATGAGTATTTTTTATATTAACACATCACTCATAGAAATTATTAACATTAGCACAGATGACATGCCTTTTGCTCTCTAGATTGCATTAAATTTAACCCTTGATGAGAGAACATAAATCATCAAAGTATTGAAACAATGTATAAAAGCCTTTGATCTAGACTATGAAGATATACTGGGTATTGATAGAACTATAGTGGAATATAAAATTCTGATTAAGCCAAAGTTTAAGCAAGTTTAAGTTGTATTGGCTCCGACCAGAATGGGCTCAGAAGGTTAAGGAGGATATCTAGAAGTAGTTGGATACTAAATTCCTTAAAGTGGTTGACTATCCTAAATGATTAGCTAACATAGTTTTGGTTTTAAGAAAGATTGTAAATTTAGGGTCTACGTAGATTACAGAGATCTGAATAAGGCATGCTTGAATGATGACTTTCATTTACCTCATATTGATGTGTTGGTCGATAGTATAGCTGCTAGTGCTATGTACTCCTTTGCTGATTGATTTTCTCGGTACAATCAGATTCTTATGGCTAATATCGATAAAGTGAAGACAACTTGCATCACGGAATGAGGGACTTATTGTTACAAGGTCATGCCCTTTGGCTTGAAGAATATAGGTACTACCTATCGAAGAGCCATAATAACCTTGTTGCATGATTTAATTCACAAAGAGGTTGAAGTCTATGTGGATGACATGATGATGAAGCCTTCCACCAGGGAAGAGCATCCGGTTGCTCTTGATAAATTTCTCATGCGAGTTGAGAAGTACGGGCTCAAGCTAAACCTAAAGAAGTGCACATTTGGGGTGACGTCCAACAAGCTATTGGGTCATGTAGTCAGCTAAAGGGTTATCAAGATAAATCATGACTGGGCAAAGTTAATGTATGAGATGCTTATTCCCAAAACTGAGATCAAAGTCGAGGGATTTCTGGGATAGCTCCAGTACATTAGCAAATTCATTGCTAAGCTTACTACTATACGTGAGCCTATCTTTAAGCTTTTAAGGAAGAACTAGCCTTTGGTTTAAGATGAGAATTGTTAGTTCACATTTGAGAGGGTGAAGCATTACCTCTCCAACTTATCGATTTTGCAGTCGCCTTGGTCAGGAAAACCATTATTACTCTATTTAGCCTTAGAGGAGGAGTTAGTGGGAGCTATGGTTACTAAGGAGAATAAAGCTAGAGTCAAGCATACTGTTTACTACCCGAGTAAAAAATTATTGCCAATAGAGTGTAAGTATAACACCATTGAGAAGCTGTGCATGGCTATGGTCTAGGTCATTAAGAAGCTTAGACATTACTTCCAATCATACCAAGTTCAGGCGATCTCTAAGGTCGATCCTATAAAGTACTTATATGAAGCTCCTTTGCTGGTAGAAAAGCTTTCCAGGTGGTTAATCATGTTATCAGAGTTTTATATGCAGTACATTACTAAGAAAGTGATCAAAGGTAGAGTAATTACCAAATTCTTAGCATCCAGGCTAGTGAATGACTTTGAAACTTTGAAACTGGACTTCCCAGATGAGCACTTGGGGGTAACCGATGTCCAAAAATGGCAGTTACACTTTGATGGTGTAGTCAACAAAAGAGATGCAGGCATAGGGGTTATGTTGATCACTCCTGAAGGTGAACTGATCATGCTTTCAAAAAAGCTAAGTTTCCCAGTCACTAATAACATGGCTAAGTATAAAGCATGTTTACTCGGGCTTGAAGCATTGCTAATGATTGATGCCCAAGACATAGAGGTATTCGATGATTCAATGCTTGTCATTCACCAGTCCATGATCAAGTGGGATGTTAGAGAAGAAAGACTCATGCCTTACATTGAATACATAAAGCTCATGATTTACAATTCTAGCTCATGTAAGTTTATTCATACTTCATATGATGAGAATCAGATGGCTAATGCTTTGGCCACACTAGCTTTAATATGTGAATGATCGTAGTATCAAGTTCAGTCTTTGTTCATCGAATAGTCAAAGATTTCTTGCTATGAGGAAGAACGCTAGACCAGCAAGATGAGACTACATGGTATGCTGATATCATGAATTTTTTGAGAACCGATGCTTACCCAAAAGAAGCCAATAAGACTAATAAATTATCTTTATGGAGGTTAGTAGCTAACTTTACCTAGCATTAGGGTGTTCTCTACGAAAGAATGGTCGATGATCTACAACTTCAGTATATATCAGAGAAAGAGATCAAAGTAGTCATGCAAACAGTTCATGTTAGTGTTTATGAGCCCCACATGAATGTGTTCACTATATATAGAAACATCTTGCACCAAGGGTATTTTTAGCTTATTATGGAGATAAACTGCGTATAGTTTATACGATGGTGTCATGAGTGTTAGATTCATAAAAATCTGAGTCACATACCACTGATCGAATTACAAAATTTGATGATATTATGACCTTTGTCAGCTTAGGGAATTAATATAATGGGTGAGATCCATCTTAATGCTTCTAATAGGCATCAGTACATACCAGTGGTCATTAATTACTTCTCTAAGTAGGTGGAGGTAGAATCCTACAATAAACTAAGGTCAAAGCAAGTTACTAAGTTTATAGAAAAGAACCTTATATATCGATATAAGGTACTGCATCACTTAGTGTCTGATAATAGAGTGCAATTCTAAGGCCAAGTGTTTAACTTACTAGAAAGATATGAGATTGAGTATCATCGATCTTCTCCATATCGCACCCAAGCTAATGGGACAGTCAAAGCAGCCAATAAGACGATCAAGCAAATCTTGGTCAAGATAGTGCAAGCTTACCAGGATTGGCATGAGCAGTTGACATTTTCTTTGTAGGGTTACAGAACCACTATAAGGAGTCCTACGGGTGCCACTCCCTATTCTGTAGTTTATGGGATAAAAGCCATATTACCAGTCAAAGTGGAGCTGAAGTCACTTTGAGTTATTTTGGAAGCTCATTTGCCAGAGGCTGAGTAGAAGAGGGCTAGATATGAATTGCTGGTTGCTATTGATGAGAAATGGTTGAAGGCCCTCTATCATCTATAACTTTACAAGAAGCGCAAGGTGAATGCGTTCAATAAGAAAGTCAAGCTTGTTGCTATATGAAAAGATGATATGGTTTTGAAGTAAATTAGATTGGCAATCTACAATCCATGTAGGAAGTTTAGACTTAATTGGGAAGCCCATTCCTAGTTAAGAAGATCTTATCCAAAGCCATGAGTTCTCTGAACTTGTCAACCTCGACCAGCTGAAGAAGTATTTTATTTAGAGCAAAGGGTAAAAAGAAGAGCAAAACAAAAAAAAAGCCTGGATGAGTTAAAAATCTGCTTGGATGGCTCATGTAAAAGTTAGTGTTCTTAAAACCAAAGGAAGAGCGTTAAAATAATTAATCAAAAAATCTTGCAGGATTGGTCAATGACAGGGGTTAAGTATGATGCACATTACTTAGCCATAAGTAATACTAATTTCAAACATAAAGCACTATCATTCTTTGTTATGTATGATTTTGTTATCTAACAATTTGTGTAGTACAAAACCCTATATGTGGCATAACACCCACAACTTATACTCATCATCCATAGTAGATACAACTCTAAGGATCTCTACCGACACAATCTTATAGTGAGGCCAAGTCCTCTCTACATGCTCTAGAAAGCAAAACAGTAGTCATCCTCCCTTAAAATTTATCAACTGAGGAATAATTTATCTATGGTTGTATTGATGATAGACTCTGGTAGAACTATAGTGTGTGCAACATTTGAATATTGACAGTGGAATTTGATTTATATATATCTTGATTATCACATGTTGGATGTGCCACTAAGGACAAGTCCACTTGACCTTGCTCTCATGGATGACCCCTATCCATTCAATCCAGCCATCAAATATCAACATCCTTACCTCATTAAAGGTATAGCCTCTCCTCGTATTGCTATGAGGTGCATATCTTTGTAGATCATATACTGGTGGTACCAAGATCCCTAGCTTTTCTTGCAGCCAGATCTATAAAAATTAGAGCAACCCATTGAATTGAAAACCTAAGGGGGGCAATTCAGGCAAAATTTAAGGTTGAAAGCAAAATTAGATAGCTTAATGAGCCAAAAAAACTCATCAGAGGTGACTCATACAAAATGAGGGCAAAAATAAAGCTTTTTAAAGTTGAAAACCTGCAAAGATGACTTAGAATTCATACTGTAGTAGAAGTAAACTACTACTGAGGCATCCATACAGACTCTGTCTTACTCTATCCAGCCTAAGGATTGTCTCTACTACAATCATCAGAAAAGGGGTCCGACCCTGATCCATCTAGTCTATCACCAGACCAATCATTAGATCCCTGTTGCTTGACGGGTCGATAAACAAAAACTGTGTTAATAGTCCAAATCCTGCTACCCTCAACTATGAAGGGGTAGTCACTAACTTCTGGCTGCATAGTTAGAAGATAATAACAAGATCTATAAAGCCCTTTGTAGTCAGCAATTTTCTTGTTGTTGTCAGGCTGATATCAAACACCCTGATTAAGTACATGACCACCTCTTGGGTAGGCACAGATATCACTAGTGTGAGAGTAGCACATCCCGGACGTGGGAGCGCTGCACGCTGTTCGGCGTGAAATGCCGTGGTGCTTGCTCTCAAAAGTATAGATCCCTGAGTAACTACAGGACCTAGATAGATTGCGTCGAGAAAAATGGTGTGGAGTCGCCACCCGACTTATTCTAGTCAGCTCAATTGAGAAACTAAAACAAGTCAGGAAAACTAAACCCGAGCCTTCCTGCTGAGGGAAAGCAGCCCGAATTTCTTCAGAGATTGGGTTCGGCATTTCAATTTTATTCGTATTCCATATTATCATATTCACTTTATTCGATTTTAATAAAAGCCAAAGCACACACAATTAGGTTGAAGTTCACTTAGGTCCGATTACATGGCATAGAGAAGCAAGAGGCATATAGCAGATATGAAAGTAGTAAAAGCAGAAATAAAAGCAGAGATAAA
>CANYBF012372703.1:0-10366 GCA_948192965.1 Dalechampia spathulata | reverse complement strand
AATAACACTCTAAATTAATCAACATATTTAACTTACACATTTATAAAATTATTTAATCAAGCATTTTAATTCATCGATTTAAATAATCATGCTTCGTCAATACCAAAATAATCAAATCAATTAATCACTGACTCACAGATCGAAAATGAAATCATAATATGATTAAGCTATGTGTGTACGGACGTGACATATAAATAATAAATGATTATAATGAAACGTAAAGTATTAATTAAAGATAATCATTTATTATGAATTAGGTGGAAATGCAGATAATCAACAAATACCATCGAGGGAAATTAATAAAGGAAAAGACATTCCAGGTTTGTACTAGTTTATGTGAAAGTTCTTAAGATCATATAATGATCAAAGGAGCGCTTGTTTAGTAATGCAATCGCATTACACAATTAAATACGCATGATTTGGTAATGTAATAACATTACATATTTGATATACTTGGATGATAAATATGCTTGAATAATATGAAATAGCAACATGAAATTAATTATACTTAAGGATAATAAGCATTACATAACTATACATGAATAATGGTATTTCATAATTAGTAAGATAACATGTCATAAAATATGATATGATGATTTATACATGGTTAGCATGTCATGATCATAAATGCATACACATAACATAAATCATGACATGGAGAAATAAGGAAAAAGGGAAAAGAAAATTAAAAGTGGAAAGAAAAAGAGGATAAAGGAATATAATATTGGGTAAATGATACATGAATAAATGCGATAAAGGTTCCATTGTGTTTGAACTGATAATACGCTATAAAGGGAAATACTCGATACCATGTGCACATATGGCCCATATTAAGAAGGACAAAATGATATGAATGATATATTATCAATATAGGAAAAATATGAGGGAGAATGTATAATCATGAATGCATTCTCATAAGCAAGCATATGAACATATGAGGTATGTTGTTTGCATACATGTGCATATATACAATGACACATATGAACATACATACCATGACATATAATGATAATAAATGATGCTTCCATATTTAATGATGACATGTCATATATATACATGATAATAATATGTTAGATATATACATGATATTAATATGTCATACATATACATGATAATAATATGTCATATATACATGATATTGATATGTCATATATAAATGATATTGACATATCATATATATATGATAATGATATGTTATATATACATGATATTGATATGTCATACATACATGATAATAATATGTCATATATACATGATATTTATATGTCATATATACATGATATTGATATGTCATACACACATGATATTGATATGTCATACACACATGATAAAGATATGTCATATATACATGATATTGATATGTCATTTATACATGATAAATGATATGTTATATATACATGATGATGATATATTATACATGATGATAACATGTTATGTGATAATGATATATTATACATGATGATAACATGTTATGATATGATATAAATGTTAATAATATTGTTATAGTATGCTATGATGTTATGATATGATGACATGCTAGGATGTTAATGTTATCAATTAATGATGATATAATAAAAATGATAAGGTGAATGATGATTACAACTTGTATGATAGGAGGTTTTAAATTATTTTATGAATACTTATGAATTATACGTTGATGAATCTGTTAATATGATACATGAGTATTACAAGTTATTGATACTTGTTATGCTAACACCATTGAGTTTTATACTCAGTATTTATCATTTGATAAACGTAGGTACTAGTAAGGCCGGGGAACATAAGCAGTAGTTGTCAGCAGTTGATCTTTGAATAAAAAGCTGGTAAGGATTTATTTATCCTTCAGACTTCTATTCTGCAAGTTTGTGCAAACTTTTAAATACGGTACTTGGAAGTACCTTAAATTAAGTGACAGTATTAATGGTTTGTAATAATAAATAATTATGATGATACTTAAATTATATGTATGCAAGTGATAACTCTGATATAATGATAAGGTAATTATGATATTATGATAAGTCAGGGACTGAAATCAATTAGATGTTGAATTGTATGCATATTAATAAATTTGAAGGATAGAAATATTTATCGTTAAATAAAAAAAATGTACACAAAATCCCTTGTAGGATGTTTGTTGACTTTCTAGAAGAGAAAGTTAATACTCATTCTACGAGAGCATGTCTACGTGGGTAAAGGACGTGACACATAATGATTCAATAAGTTTTAAATTTATAATCCTTAGATTGTAATTACGCAACCACAAGAGTACGGATCGCGAGTACAGCTTAAAGGTATCATTCTCTGGGACTAAGAGTGGCTAAGTACTAACTATTGATTTTATTGATTATATAGGCGAATCAACATTCCAATATATGATAAAGTTTATTAAATTAACTAAACCATTAACCAACTAATATAATAAGCATAATGTACAATTAACCATAAGGATAGGTGAATATGAACATAAATAAAAACCTTCCATTAATAATATAATTACCAATTTCAAAGTAGTGTTTAAATGCAAAGTTCTTTCTTTCAAAAGGAACTTTACCTACCAAAGCTAATCTAACACCCTACTTTCATGACTACTCGGTTAACTTCAGCAATTAAGGTCATTTACTACACTTTATGCCTCCAAATTAATTAACTTCTATATCTAGGCAGTTATAATTCGATGTTCCTAAGTTCATTTGATTAAGTTAAACCTTCTTTCAAAGCGATTAATAGAACTAGTTCAACATTTTCATGTTAAAAGGACCTGTTCTAACAATCAAAAATCATTAGCATGAATCATAACTCAAGAACATAAAGAGATGAATGGATTCATAATAGAAAGAAATTAAATCCATTCAAACATCATCCAATCCTTATAATTACTGTTAAATCATAACTAGAAAATAAATAAAGTAAAAGAACATGAAGAATAAAGGGAATACAACCATAATAGATGTTCAAAACGAAAATAGAAAGAGATAGAGATGAAGAGAATATTGAATAGTTTCGTTACTCCTACTACTCTATCTTCTACTCTTCTCAATTCCTCCTCAGCTGCTTCCTCAATGTCTTGATGAAAGGGCTATGACAAGGAAAAATAAAATAGAAGAAAAGATTAGCTATCGATTCATACAAGATTCGTCTCCTCTTCCCTCTCTCTCTCTCTAAACCCTAACCTAATTTTATTCTAATGCTCTCTGTGAGTGAATGAATCTTAGAATCCCCATGTTCTGACTAACTTAAAGCTCCCCATAACTATCTTACATCTAAATGCATCATAACCATACATTATTATGATCCTAGGGCTAGAAAAAGAAGGGAAAACATGACCTAAATGCATCACACAAGTCATGTAAATGCTACATAAGTCATGTAGTTTTGAAATGACTGAAACAAGCAAGAATTAAAGGGGGGCGAATCCTACACAAGTCGTGTAGAACCTTACATGACTCGTATAAGGTTTGGCCATGCATGAAAATTTGGTTTTTGGAGGCCAGTTCATACACAACTTGTGTGGCATCTTACACGAGTCATGTAAGACTCATTTTTAGCATGAAAATTGAGTTTTTCAAATGTATAACGTCACCAACATGACTAAAAATGCCTAAAGTATGACTCAAAGACTTAAAACCAAAGTTTGATGCATGAAAGTGAACATATATCCCTATAAAGCATGCAAATGAAGCTAAGTAAGACACAATCATAGGTTGAGGTAGAATGTTATATGTATGAGTTTAGTATCAAAATGAAACTAAGATATAAATTATGCAAAATATGAAGAAAGTATATGAAAATGTATGAAATTATACTAAGTATGTAAGATATGAGTGTGATGTATGAAATGTTATGAAATGCATAAAATACTATATTATATGCTTATGTATGCTAATAAAGTGCATGAAAACAAGGTTAAAAAGAATTATTTAAGAATAGAGAAAAGTTATGATAATGCAAATTATCAATTATCGAAGCATGTGATATCGGACAAATTAGAGTATGACATTATTTTATGTTTTATATTTTGTATGCTTTTTGTATTCTGATTGTCTTCATGTCTTAAATCTTACATATAAGCAATTAGTTTTTCATAAAATATACTGTAAAAATCTCAATCTCTGATGATTTAACTCATCTATTTATCATAAAAAAATGTAAGTTTCATATTATTGTATCCCTTAATATCCCTCTTATATCTCTTTTATATACACTTTTGTATATATACTATTTTATACTCTATAAATTTATATGCTTTTTGTATCTCAAATGTATCTATATATTGAACACTGCATAAAAGCACTTAAATTTTATAAAATATAAGATAAATCTATGTATGTTTGATAATTTTACTTTTTTTCTATCATAAAAAGATATCCTTTTATATCTTTTTCATATTTATCTTCATATTGTTCAATGTAGTTGTTGTTGTTTGTTTTTCCATAGTTTATATATTATATCATTGTAGATGTAGTTTTTTCAAGGGCTACATTTGACACACAAAAAGGAATTTTCACCTAATTGTACATTTGAGTTGTTGGTTGAAAAGTTCTCCATGGTTATAGAAAGGATAGTGGATACTTTATGATATTTTATTGTCTCATTTTTAATTTCAAATAAAACTTTAAAATAACATCATTTTATATTTTCAATGATGGATAATCATCTTTTAATTAATATAAATTTTTCATTATTGATTTTTCATTCTTAACATTAATTTCTACTGAAATTATTTGTTAAAAAAAATTAACTAAGCATTGAGATGAAAGGAGAATACATTGGATATCATAAGTGGTATATCTTTTTGAATATATTCATTCACTATTGTAATGAATGATTATAAATGTTGGATATTTCATTCTTTTTTCTATTTTATTATTTTTTATCTTCTTCGTTGATTTCTTATTTTTCAAATATGTTTGTTTCAAATTGTTTGCTGCATTTTTGTGTGTGGTTTTTGGATATATATATTTAATTAAGATTTTATTTTCATTTTGAAATATTAGGATTTCTCATAATATGATTTTTCCTAAAAATTTGATATTCTTAAAAAAAAAAAGGTAAGAATTGATAAAGTTGAAAAGAATTTTTGATGAGAGGTATTTTTGAAAAATTCCTTACATTAAATGAAATGATATATTTAGTATTTTGAAATTAATTTTGATGAAAAAAATGATATATTATTATAAAAAAATTGAAACTTTTATAACATATTTGGATATCTATTTTTTAAAATATAATATTTAATAAATTATTCCTAAATTTGACTAGTAAAGTTGTATGATTTTACATTTTAAACTGTTGTATTTTTTTGAATCTTTTTATTATACCTATGAGACGAGAAGTTACTGTTGATCGATTTGATATTTTTCCAAAAAGTGGGAAATTCATGACATGATTTTAATACCTATTTATCCTAATACCCAACAAAAAAAAAAAAAAAAGCAAGAAGAAGCAGAAAAATTCGGACGGCCTACGCACCGACTCCTCCCTCCGTCCCCAATCTCTCTGTCTATATTAATGAGTTTTTTTTTATTTAATAAAAAATATTGGTTGACTTTGCAATATCATATACATGGCATCAGAAATTTATTATTTTTCAGTTTCCTGATCGAATGTTATCGATTCTGCCAACTTTCATTTGAATATTGAATATAGCAAATGACAGCAGAATGTTTCGTAACATTATAATGTGTTGAATTAATTTTATTAATATTATTCTGCATCTTGGAATCTTCTACTGCTTTCTACTCCTTCCTTCCTTCCTTCCTTTCCCCTGTTTCCTCCAACTATATGATTTTATTTTAATAATTCAACAATTGTCCCCTTGACTTTGGCTTATATGAATATTATCCCTTATTTTTAATTTTGATTTCAAAAACTCGATTATATACTTTATAATGTTACATTTACACCCTTATTTACAAGTTCATCAAATTATCCTAGATTAAAACTTCAAACAATAAAAATTAGAGAAAGAAAGAATCAAGTTTTACTACCAAATTATTTAATAAATTTTAAAACACAAAAAACAATAGTTGAATTAACAATGAAATTGGATTTATTATTATTTTTATTATCTTAATTATATAACGAATTGATAGGATCAATGAATTTATATTTAATGATTTGAAGATATAGGTGGGTGGGTGGAAGGCACTTTTCATAAAATAAAGTTGACAAATCTGAAGAGGCAATTTAACTAGTTGTCAAAACTAAAACAATATCCACTTTTTAAATTCAAATTTTATTAAATATATCGTACCATACCATACCATATAATATAAATAAAATATTTAATTATTTTAATATCAAAATATCATATCCATCACCATTAATAGTTAATCATTAATTATTATGATCACTAACCTTTCCATATATAAATTCAAGAAATAAAATAATAAATTTTAAAATAAAATATCAATAAATATATACACATTTATTAGGTCATATAAATGGTATGACAAGGAAAATAATAGATGGGATGGTAAAAACATTAGAAGTTGAAAGGAAACAAACAATGGCCAATCATGGTGAAGTTTTGACGATGACAATAATAAAAGAATTTGATGATTTTAAATTCAACATCATATTTAGTTTCTTTCAACAAGCTAACATTTTAATTCTTATAAGTAAATTCTTGTATTTTATGATATATAAAATAGCCAACCATTTATTGCTGTTCTTGCAATATCTTTACTGTACAATCTTACCAGCTTTCAATTTCTTTATTAATATAACCATAGATTTTTGTTTTCAAAAATTACATACATAGAAAATTCCATATAAATTACATAACTCTTTATTTTTATTTCTGATTAATTAAAAATCATATAAGAAGAAATGGCACTTAATTTGCTTTATACTTGAAACCCTAAAATTGAACTATATATAATACCATTATATTTTGTTTAAAGCTAAATACTACATAGTTGTAAAAATATAAACAAGCGCGATTATAATTGAAGAAAAGAGTATTAAAAAAAGAAAAACCGAAAATGGTATACCAAACACGCTTGAAATGTTATAAAATTACCGCGAGCCTTTTGAATCTTGATCTCCTCATTCCTCGCCAGAACGCGTTCTTTTCTTCCTCTGCATCTCATTATACCTGTCCCCTCTCTCTCTCTCTCTCGGTATATTTCTCTTTCTCTTCTTAGAGAATTGCGAGGTAAAGCTTTGATCTACTCGATCACTTCTTGCTCTGTCATGATCTATTGATTGCTTTTGCGTCTTCTGTCTCATGGACATTTTGATTTTCTTGTTTGTTGAAATGGATTTCTTTTGTATCAAGTGATTCAGCTTTTTCATAAACATTTGAATTTCGCGTTGGCGTTCATTTTTCCAATTTGAACTAATAGATCTGCACTTGTTAATTCTTGTTTTTTTCCTTTTCTGTTACACTCATTTTAATTGTTCGTTGTAGATCTATTATCTGAATTTTCTAAATTTCAGATTCTTTTAACTTTTCATGTAAGGAATTGTTTATTTGGAACTTTCTAGTTAAGTACAATATAATTGTTTATGTGGATCCCGTAACTGTTCATATCACCAATTGTTTATTTGGATCCTGCCTAGTTAAGCGTAATATACTTGGAATTTGCATATGATGTTTGCAGAATTTTCATTTGCATTAATCATCAACATGTGATCTGTGATTTTTAGGCCTTGGTGTGTATAGATCTAGAGATTTGACCGCCATCTCTTTATTGAAATTACTGTTATAAAATTGCTTTTGCTGATTAATTCCATTGGATAATTAAATTGATCTATTCATATCTGAATATTATGCAAATTCTTAGTTTGAAGGAAGAGCTGATCCTTCAAGATCTATCCTCTTTTTGTGATTAGGAATGAAGGATCTTTTTTTTCCTGAACTGATTAAGTTCTAGTTTACCGTTATTTCATTTCTGTGAAAATAAACTTGTTTTCAGATTGTTGTTTTCTGGTCTTTATCTCAGGCTATCAATTTTATAGCATACAACAATGGTGAAGATATGCTGCATTGGAGCTGGTTATGTTGGTGGTCCCACCATGGCTGTGATTGCTCTGAAATGCCCGGAAATTGAAGTTGCTGTTGTCGACATCTCAGTGGCACGAATCAATGCCTGGAACAGTGATCAACTTCCTATTTATGAGCCCGGGCTTGATGACGTGGTGAAGAACTGCCGAGGAAAAAACCTTTTCTTTAGCACTGATGTTGAGAAACATGTTTCAGAGGCAGATATAGTCTTTGTTTCTGTTAACACGCCAACCAAAACCCAGGGGCTTGGAGCTGGTAAAGCAGCCGATTTGACTTACTGGGAGAGCGCTGCTCGGATGATTGCAGACGTATCAAGATCTGACAAAATTGTTGTTGAGAAATCAACAGTCCCTGTGAAAACAGCTGAAGCAATTGAAAAGATTTTGACTCACAACAGCAAAGGCATCAACTTTCAGATTCTGTCAAACCCTGAGTTCCTTGCTGAAGGAACTGCAATTGAAGACCTTTTCAAACCTGACCGTGTGCTCATTGGTGGTAGGGAGACTCCAGAGGGGCAAAAGGCAATTCAAGCGCTGAAAGATGTTTATGCTCATTGGGTTCCTGTGGAACAGATCATATGCACCAATCTATGGTCGGCCGAGCTCTCAAAACTTGCTGCAAATGCATTTCTGGCGCAGAGAATTTCTTCTGTTAATGCTATGTCAGCTCTTTGTGAGGCTACTGGTGCAGATGTTACTCAAGTGTCCCATGCTGTTGGTAAAGACACTAGAATTGGGGCCAAGTTCTTGAACGCAAGTGTTGGTTTTGGTGGATCTTGTTTCCAGAAAGATATCTTGAACTTGGTATATATTTGTGAGTGCAATGGCCTTCCTGAGGTTGCAAATTATTGGAAACAGGTTATTAAGGTAAACGATTACCAGAAGAATCGATTCGTGAACCGGGTAGTTTCTTCAATGTTCAACACGGTTTCAGGTAAGAAGATTGCGATTCTGGGATTTGCTTTCAAGAAAGATACTGGTGATACCAGGGAGACCCCGGCTATTGATGTCTGCAACGGCCTGTTGGGCGATAATGCACAGTTGAGCATATACGATCCTCAGGTTTCACATGACCAAATCAAAAGGGATCTTTCAATGAAGAAGTTTGATTGGGATCATCCCATTCATCTTCAGCTGATGAGTTCATCCACTGTCAAGCAAGTGAGCCATGCACCCAATCCTTACGAAGCAACAAACGGTGCTCATGGTGTCTGCATCTTGACCGAGTGGGACGAGTTCAAATCTCTTGACTACCAAAAAATATTTGATAACATGCAGAAGCCTGCTTTCCTGTTTGACGGACGAAACGTGGTGGATGCTGATAAACTGAGGAAGATAGGATTTATCGTGTACTGCATCGGGAAGCCACTGGATCCATGGCTGAAGGACATGCCTGCAATGGCATAAAAGGAGAAGCTGGAAGACAAGAAAGAAAGGGGTAGAAGTTTGTGCATGGTGAGGCTCCGAGAATGTGATTCTTTTGGGAATTCTATAGATAAGCGTATTCATTCTATCAGGATTCTATGATACAAGGCATGGGTTAGATAAACTCTTGGTTAGTAGAAGTATATCCGAAATATGATTTTTGCTTTTATGGGTTCACTGTAATAATAGATAAAAAACTTTGGCAAGTTATAACGGTGATGCTCTGTTACTGTTATGCTATTTTCTAAACATATTATTAGTTTTATTTTTTGGAATTCTATGATCCACTTTCCCTTCCCAATTAATTTTTATCATTTTTTATCATAAATTCTATGCCCTATCATTTTTTTTATCATAAGATATTCTCATTTTATTATTATAACAACAAATAACTTCTAACAAATAACTTCTAACTTCTATTTCGAGATTTGATAAAGATTCATTATCATATCATGTGAGCAGAGAGAAGTGAAAATATAAATCTACGTCCCTTCTTTAAATTTTAATAATTCAAAGATAAATATTATTTTTAAAAATTTACATGAAAATAAATAAATAAATATTATTTTTTAAAATTTAATATAATTATATAAATATAAATATTACTTTTAAAAATTTATAAAAAATAGATATAAAGATTAATCTAATAAATAAAAATAATTTTTTATTTAATATATATCTTATTAAATTTGGAAAATGAGTGCTTTAATATTAATTAACATAATATTAAATAATTATATCATTATTAAAATTAATAAATTAAAAATATAAATTAATGTCTAATTGACAATAAATACTATTTATTTTATTTATATTTATTAATTATTGAATTTTATTCAAAGTTAAAAACTACTAATTTTATTCAAATATAAATACTACTCATTTTATTTTTATTTATTAAAGTTACTAATTTTATTTATATTTATTAATT
>CANYBF012372619.1:0-11851 GCA_948192965.1 Dalechampia spathulata | reverse complement strand
AGCATGAATACTCTATTTTCATCACGGTAAACTCTTCGTTTACCTCTTTCACCTCTTTTCATGTTGAAGTCTATATCTTATGAAATTCCATTCATTCTCATGCATGAAATGCAAATGTGTAAAAATGCCAACAATGTGGATATGATAAAAATAAATTTGATTTTTGTAAAATAAAACTTGAGAGTCTTGAAAAAGAAAACAAGATTTTGAAAGATGAAAATGATAAGCTTTCAAAGGAAAAGGATTATTGAAAGACAATTTGTCTAGGTTTGAACAAGGTGAGGTCAAGATAGATACCATTTTAAAACACCAAAAACTTAGTGGTAATAAAGAGGGTGTTGGATTTAATCAAGACTCCTCCTACACTTCTAAGGTTACAGTTTTTGTTAAAGCCTCCACCTCACAACAAAATCCAAATGATTTGAAAAAGAAACATATTCACCCTAAAACTTATAGAACATATAGGCATGTTAATAAAGTGCATCATTGTTCATGTTCTTATTCACACAATCATAATCATTCATATGCATCTAAAAAGAAATATGTTCATAATCATTCTAGATTTAGAAATGTTGTATGTCATTATTGCAATAAAAAAGAGCATGCAACCAATAGATGCTTTATTAGAAGGATGCATTGGAATGATAATGTAGATGCTTCTAACGCCCAAGGACCCAAGTAGATTTGGGTACCAAAAAGGAAGTAAATATATTTGTTTTGACAGGTATGCTTGAGATCTAAGATTAATGAGAATAAGTGGTATCTCGATAGTGGATGCTCAAGGCATATGACTTGGAATGCAAATCTTTTCTCCCATCTTGATGAATATTCAAGAGGTGATGTCACCTTTAGAGATAATACCAAAGGTAAAGTCATTGGAATTGGTAAGGTTAGTAAGGATTCCAATTTCTCTATTAATAAAATTTTATTGCTAGAAGGATTAAAATACAACTTACTTATCATTAGTTAATTGTGTGATAATGGTTTTAAGGTCATTTTTGATCCTAAAGGTTGTTATATGCATAGTATTAGTGATAATAAGCTAGTCTTTCAAAGAGAAAGAATATAAAACATTTACATGATTGATTTAGATTCTATTCCTAACAAGAATGTGAAGTGTCTTGTTTCCATATGTGAAGACTCATGGCTTTGGCATAGAAGGCTTGGAAAAGAATTTCAAAATGAAAGTTTTAAATCTTTTTGTGAATCACTTAGAATTCATCATAACTTTTCATCTTCTAGAACTCCTCAACAAAATGGGGTAGTTAAAAGGAAAAATCAAACTCTTTATGACATGGCATGTGCTATGCTTAATTAGTACCAATTGCCTTTGTACTTTTAGGCCTAAGCAGTCAATACTGCTTATTATGTCACCAATTGAGTTCATTTGAGACCAATTTTAGATAAAACTCCTTATGAGATATGGAATGGTAGAAAACCAAGAATTTCATACTTTAGAGTATTTAGTTGCAAGTGCTATATTTTGAATACTAAGGGAAATCTTTGAAAATTTGATTCCAAAATGAATGAAGGTCTTTTCTTAGGTTATGCAACTTCTAGTAAATCATATAGGGTATTTAATAAACATTCTTTGGTTGTTGTGGAATCAATGCATGTTGTTTTTGATGAAACTAACTCCCTTGGTCTAAGAAAGGATAATGTTGATGATGATGTAGGAATTCTAATAGAACAAGGAAATAAGAAAGAACATCAATAAGAAATTGTTCCCAAAGATGTTGAAAAGGAAGAAGTGAATGATCTTCCTCCTCACCTAGCAACTACAAATATTGAGCATGATCTTCCAAAGGAGTGGTAATTTCCAAAAGGACACTCTAAGGAGTAAATCATAGGTGAAACATCAAAAGGGGTAACAACTCATTCTAAGTTTAAAGACATTCACAATAACCTTGTATTTATTTCCCAAATAGAGCCTAAGAATGTTAAAGATGCCTTACATGATGATAGTTGGGTGTTAGCTATACAAGATGAGTTGAATCAATTTGATAGGAATAAAGTGTGGACCTTAGTGCCTAAGCCTAAAGATGTGTCTATTATAGGTACTAGATGGGTATTTAGGAATAAGCTTGATGAAGATGGTGTTATAACTAGGAATAAGGCTAGACTCGTAGCTCAAGGGTATTGTTAAGAGGAAGGTATAGATTTTGATGAAACTTTTGCACATGTAGAGGTATGATAGGTAGTTTATAGATTATAAATGAAGAAGTGTATGTTACACAGCCCCATAGTTTTGAAGATTTTAAATTTCCAAACCATGTTTTTAAACTTACCAAAGCTTTGTATGACCTTAAACAAGCCCCTAGAGCTTGGTATGATAGGTTAAGTTCTTTCCTTATTGACCATGGTTTTGATAAAGGCAAGTAGACACTACACTTTTCATTAAGCATTACAAACATGATATTCTTCTTGTTTAAATTTTTGTTGATGATATCATATTTGGTGCTACTAATGAAAAGTTGTGCAAGGAGTTCTCTGAGTATATGCAGGGAGAATTTGAAATGAGCATGATGGGAGAATTGAAGTATTTCCTAGGACTTCAAGTTAAGCAATATGAAGATGGAATCTTCATCAACCTATTCAAGTATACTCAAGAGATGCTCAAGAATTTTGGATTGGAAGACGCTAAAGCTAGCAAGACACCAATGAGAATAACTATAAAATTGTCATTGGATGAAAGCGGCAAGCAAGTAGATCAAAAGAAATATAGAGGTATGATAGGTAGTTTGTTGTACCTAACTGCTTCTAGGCCTGATATTATGTTTGCTTTGTGTATGTGTGCTAGATTTCAATCCTCTCCTAGGGAATCTCATTTGAGTTCTGTGAAAAGAATTTTTAAATACTTGATTAGAACTATGCACTATGGGTTGTGGTATGCCAAAAATGATTCTTTTAATTTAATTGCTTATTCTGATGCTGACTTTGCTAGAAATTTATTGGATAGGAAAAGTACCTCATGTACTTATCATTTTTTAGGTAATTGTTTGGTTTCTTGGTTTAGCAAGAAGCAAAATTGTGTATCTTTGTCTACTGCTGAATCTGAGTGTATAGCTGTAGGTTGTTGTTATGCTCAAGTTCTTTGGATTCAACAATAATTAAGGGATTACAATGTTTGTATTTCTTGCACTTTAATTAAATGTGATAACACTAGTGCTATAAACTTGTCTAGGAATCCTATTTAGCATTCTACGATTAAACACATTGATATTATGCATCATTTTCTACATGATAATGTGCAAAAAGGGAAGATTGTATTAGAATCTGTTGATACAACTCACCAATTGGCTGATATTTTTATGAAACCCCTGAGTGAAGAATAATTAAATTTCATCAAACATGAATTAGGAATGATTGATGGGTCATTTTTGAAATAGGAGTGATTGGTGGACTTAGGAAACTTCAAGAAAATTCATAAAACTCTTCAAAATTTTTCAGTTTTAAGTCCATGTATGAATCCTATATGATCAATTTCTTCATTTCTAGCACTTTTTGGTATGGCCTGTACTCATTTCAGTACAACCAAACATCATATGGTACAGTCGTACCAAATGTGGTACGCCCATACGCGTTGTTTGGTACGCCTGTACGTGATCAAGAATTTCAAGCATCTACAACTCGTATGGCTGTACGTATCACCCATACGCCCATACATGATATGAATTTTCAAGGTATTTTGGCTCGTATGGTCGTACGCCTAACCTGTATGCCCGTACGTGACGTGAAAAATAGTTTTAAAAACTTCATTTTCTCTTTTCAACTCATTTTCACTCAGATTTCTCTTAAATTTCCTCTGAAATTTCAACCAAAATCTTTCCAACTTATTCCTATTCACTCCAACTCCATTTTCCCGCACTTCATTCCCCTCATTCTGGTTTAAATCTTTTTATTTCACTGATTTCACTTCAATTTTCATTATTTCATTGCTCTTTGATTTTGCTTTTTTGCATTTTGATTTTCTGATCATTCTAGGTTGTTTTAGCTCTAGGTTCTTTAGAGTTTCTTGCTTAGGATTGTGTTTAGGACTTATGTATCAAATTTCATTGATTTCTGTGCAGGTTTAGTTTTTTTAGTTTTTCAAAACTAGCCGTTACTCTGCCAAAATTTTTTAAAACTACTATTTTTCACTCTTTTATCGATTTTTTTGTTGTTTTTACTTATGTCTGATCCTGTTGATCACAGTGGCTCTTCCTCACAGAGAGTCAAATGCACCATTCCTGCTGGCTCTAGCCCTCGTGGCTCTTCCTCTGCTGCTTCTGCCATCAGGACCTCTATTTTGAATGAGAAAGTTTTCTCTCACCCTCGATTTATGTGTCATCCTACTCTCTGCCAGACCGATTTGGAGGATGAGGTTCTAGGTTATTTGGCCAATGCACATTGGTCAAATTTCATGTTTCTACCTAATCATTTCATCTAGTCTATAGCTTTAGAGTTTCTACAGATATTTTCTCTGTCTACCTCATTCTCTTACACTTTTTGACTCTTCATGAGGCATCACTCTCTTTCTGCTTCTAAGTTTGATGCTCTCTTTGGTTTTCCTACAGATGGTATTTCTAATCATAAATTCATGGTATTTGATCATAATTCTTTCTAGAGGGATATAACCCTCGATACATCCTTCCGTCCCTCTTACCAGAAGGCCTCGTGCCTTAAATCTCCTGCACTCTTCTATTGTCATAGACTGATTTCCTATCTTATCTTTGGGAGATCAAATTCTAATGACATTATCACAGGCCTTGACCTTATTTTCTTATACTGCATGGTCATGGGTACTCTGATCTAGTCTGGACGTTGGCTTCAAACCTCTCTTCATGAGGTCAGCATCCAAAAGTAGCCGAGCAGAGCTATACTCTTCAGTCCTATCATCCATCACATCTGCCATCAGCTGCAGGCTTTTCTCCCTATCTACCCTTCTCCAGGATCTCGTGGTTTTAATCTTGATCTTTTGTTCATTGAGCATTACATGCTCTTTGAATGCACTACTAATGACGAGTTCATGATCCATTCTGAGTATATCTCTAGATGACTTGCTCACCTTCAATCATTGGATCTTCCTAATGATACCATTTCAATCTATGGCTGACGTGCTGTAAAGGTTCTTCAGCACCTATAGGATCCTCTGCCAAATGATACTCATGCAGAGTTGCGCGACCAGCCTGATCCTACTGATGATGCCATATGACAGGCGGCTCTCTGCCGCAAACGACAATATCACTTTTCTGGCGAATCCTCTTCTTTAGCTATTATTCTTGATCCTACTGATCCAGATGCCACTTCTACTACTACTGCTATTGCTGCTCCCTCAAATTCTATCTCTCAGCAGCTAGCTACTATCATTGCTCGACTTGACCACTTAGATACAATTGAGCATCGTTTTGACCACATCGACCAATAGCTTGGACATCTCTCATAGCAGTCTGCTCTTCTTGGACAGTAGCTTGACCAACATGTTACTGATTTACATGAGTTTCAAACTTCTACCACCGAGACTCTACACTCCATTAGCATGATGGTCGAGCCATTCATTATGGTTTTTAAATGTTGTCAAAAGGGGAGATGTTTTATATTTTATGATTTTTAGGACTTGATGTTAGTGGAGTTGATTGTTAGATTTTTGTTTTTATGATTATTTTTGATATTTCAATGTCATTATTGTACTGAATATCTTTTTGATATTAAATATGATGTTTGTTCAGTTTATTTGATTTTGTTGATTATGTTGTGTTATGATTATCCTTGATTTTATCGATTATGTTTATCTTTTTCTCCTTTCTTTGTGATTGTTTGATAACCTATGGTTTCATGGCATGTATTCTAAAACAAAGGGGGAGATTTCCAATATTTTCAAATCAAAATTTCATTTAAATGAGTTTTTGCAAATTGAACTTAAATTGATTGCCAACATCAAAAAGGGGGAGATTGTTAGACCCTAGGATTTAATGTATGTGTTGACCCTGACTTTTCACCCTTATGCAATATTGGGTTTTTATCGATTCAGCTTGGTATTAGTCCTCGAAGTCAACCCCGATAGTGCATATAGGCCTATTCGGCTTCCTCTGAGTGCTCTTGATGTACAAAGCACATTGCAGTTAATGGGGCCCACTACAATGTTTAGCGGAGCCCATCACCCTCGTCAGTTCCCTCTTAGTGTTCTGGACATGCAAAGCACATTAAGTGAATAGCATTGCATGCATAACATTTAGGTTGAAAAATGTTCGATGGGACCCACATGCAGGACCTACAAGCGAGGCTCACCTGATGGGGCCCATATAAATAGAACATGCTGATAATGTCTTACAATGTCAAATAACGTTTATTGGACATGCAGAACACATAACATGCAAAATCCTATGTTTTTGGGCGTATAGCACTATATGCCCGAAATAGGATGCTTAGTGGGGCCCACCTAACAAAAGAGCTGTTTTATGTAACGCTCTAATATGTCAAATGACACTTATTTGACATAAGAAACACATTGCATTTCACCCGTACAAGGTGAAATACGCAAACAAAATGAATTTAGTGCATAGTACTATGCACGCATTATGCAAGAAAAAAAGACATTTGGTGGGGCCCACCTTCCGGACCAAATCCAGAAAACCTTTCATTGCACAATGTCTTAATATGTCAAATGATGCTTATTTGACATATGGCTCATGTTACATTTCACTCGTACGAGCCTGTGCGCATAGGGTGAAAATGCTATATGCGTAGCATATGGCACTATGTGCTATGCATGTAGCAAAAAGAAGACGTTCGGTAGAGCCCACTTTTGGGACCAAATCTAATGTGCTCTACATAGCACAACATCTTAGAATGTCAAATAATGCATATTTGACATGTGACATGCATTACATTTCACCCATACGAGGTGAAATGCATGAATAGGGTGCATGGTACTATGCATACTATTTGACAAAAAAAGACGTTTCGTCGGGAGCCTTCTCGGGGCCAAATCTGGAGTACTTTTCACTACCCAATGTCTTAGAATGTCAAATGAATTTTGTTTGACATATAGCTTACATCCCGTTTTGCCCGAGCGAGGCACAACAAATAGGGGCAAAACGCTATATGTGTAATATATAGCACTATGTGTTACGCATATAGCATAAAAAGATGTTTGGTCGGGAGCCTTCTTAGGACCAAACCGGATGTGAGCCATATTACATAATGTCTTGGAATGTAAAATAATGCTTATGGGGCATGGGGTGCACGTCCCGATGCAACCCCACTGGGCCCTATGCGATGGGTCAAAATGCTATATGCGCAGCATGTAGCACTACATGCTACACACATAGGCTATGTGTAGCACACATAGCACTATGTGTGGCGTACATAGCCAAGTGATGTTAGCACTCCCATTTGATTTTCCATGATCAAACAAAAATAATTTTGCTTAAAATTATTTTTATGATTCGACTCATGTTAATTCATGTGATTGTTGGTAAATAATTGCTGGATTTTGACTCTTGGTTCATGCTTTCACATAGCATTGGACTAGTCAAATAAATCCTAAATTCATTTGCTACTAATGAATTTATTATTTTTATTTTACATATTTCCATCGTGCATTTTTGGCTCATGCAACCCGAGGTGGAAAATTACCCGAGGAGGAGGGGACGTTACTTAACATCCTAAAAATGATGTATGTATGGAGATTTTTGTAATATGATAGAATTATTCATTGTTTTGTAATAATTCCCCTAAATCCCGTGTGTATCCCCTATCTCCTTCAATCCCCTTCACCGACCATTATTATTTTTTGCTCGTGGATGGTTTATTATATTTACCTAAGCATATATGCCATATCATGTCACATGCCATGTAACATGCCACATCACACACTTCTATGCCATGCCATAACATTTATTACCATTTACACTAATACATTACAAATATGCCAACATACGCCAATATGTAACGTAATACGTGTAACTTGCCATGCTATATGCCATGCCATATGACATGCTATCATCATGTCATATGCCATTATGCTATGCCATATATACCATGTCATGCTGTATGCCATGCTAAATGCCATATTGAATGCCAAGTCGCATATATATCACTATACCATATCATGCATATGCCATGCCATTATACTATGTCATATCATGCATATGGTATGTTACCCGCTTCACATGTCATGCATATGCCATGTCATTCATTTCATATATCATGCATATGCCATGTCAGTCATGTCACATGTCATGCATATGCCATGTCATCCAAATGTGTGCTTACATATACACTCGTATGCTTGCCTGCTTAGGATAATTAATTCCAACTATAATGGTAAAATTGATTTTGGAAACTCATAGAAATAGATCTCCACCACCCGAACCCAATCTCTGAAGGGTTTAACTAGCACTCATGCTTTGGGTCTATTGGACCAATCCAGAACCATCTGGTGGTGACTCCCTTGAGACTCTTTTGAGTCCATATCATTCCTTAGGGGAACCCCTCAAGAAGACTACACTTTCATTCCAAGTGTGGTCCTTGATCTGTGAGCATCCCAAGCCTCGCTCTGGGCTCCAGCAGAAATCGATGCTAACAGTGGCGACTCCACTGGGGACATCATGATGAAAGAGTGGTGGCATCTAAGAGTTTCCATATCAATTTTCCCATCATAGTTGGATTAATTGTATGCATCACAACACCAGTCCGTGTCTACACACACCACCCTTGGACTCCATTCAACTCCTTGAGAAAGCACATCTGCCTTCACCACTCATTGCACTGTACTGATAACCGTCGATGATTTCTGATGGATAGACATAAGGTATAGTCCTATATCGATGATTCCATTTAGTTGGATAGGTTGTGGACAATGTGGTAGGAGACCTTAGCTTGTTCTTAAAACCGGACTAAAGCCCATGTAGCAAGCTTAGCAACATTCCAAACTAGGACCCTTATTGCATGCTATGTGGATCTTTACCTTATCATGTCAGTGGATTTGTATAGACTTGACCTATTTTCCTCCCACATATTACTCTGCTAAGAGTTGGAATCCTTTCATGATTCCGTATGATTACATAACCTCACACCTATTCCATGGGCATACTCTTATCATTACAATACGATCATGCCCGTATTGCTCTACTAAGAGTTGGAATCCTTTCATGATTCCGTATGATTACACAACCTTACACTTATTCCATGGGCGTACTCTTATCATTACAATATGATCATGCATGTATTGCTCTACTAAGAGTTGGAATCCTTTCATGATTCCGTATGGTTACACAACCTTACGCCTATTCCACAGGTGTACTCTTATCATTACAATATGATCATACTCGTATTGCTCTGCTAAGAGTTGGAATCCTTTCATGATTCCATATGGTTGCACAACCTCATGCTTATTCCATGGGTGTACTCTTATCATAACAATATGATCATGCCCGTATTGCTCTGCTAAGAGTCAGAATCCTTTCATGATTACATATGGTTATGCAACCTCATGCTTATTCCACAGGGGTACTCTTATCATAACAATATGATCATGCCTATATTGCTATGCTAAGAGTCGTAATCTTTTCCTGATTCCGTATGGTTGCACAACCTCATGCCAATTCCATCGATATTCACTTATCATAGCAATATGGCTAGGTCGAAATGCTATCAGGTTTTCACCATAATCCCTCATATGATCGAGCAACGATCAACCATTTTGCTTGCCTTATTAAGAGAATCGTGCCTTGAGTTCCCAGTGTAACTCCGGGCTAGTATCCCACCTAGGACAGGAGAACTTAAATTGACCAATTATCGTGAAGGTATAAGGTTGGAATGGGGAGATGTTGCATGCTACATGTTTACTAACCATTTTCAAATGTTCTGTCCAAACATGCATGCATGCATACTCATGCAATCTTCTAACAGATTTCCTTTCACAGCCATAACATTGGATGTTTCCTAGCATATGACACACATACATCCTATGTGTCACATCATGTGCACCATATATGACTGCATATGCATACTCATGCATCCATGCTAACTCTTTCTGTCATGTACAGAACCATGTTAGACTCTCAATACGCTAGGAATGTTGCATCACCATCTGACCCTGCTGCCTCGATGCTAGATGAGGCCACACTTGCTACAGTTCAGAAACTCATTGATCAATCAGTGGCCAAGCTTCTGAACGATGACTTCAAGACTGTCCTACAACAACAGATCCAGGAGGCTCTTAGTCCTGTTGAATTCATCACCCCATCAGCTCCGATGAAGGAAAAGGGGAAGGGTGTCAACCTATATGACATGCAGATCGATAATGATATCTCATTCCATATGCATGATGTTCAGAAGGCTGAAACAACTATCTTAGAATAGAAGATAGAATAGCTACAGACTATCATGAAGACCAAAGGTATGGGGTCTGACTTGGACTTTGATGAGTTCTTAGTCTGAGCTATCAAGGGGTTTCTTGCCAAGTTCAAGCTCCCACACGTTCCCAAGTACAGCAAAGTTGGGGACCCGATGAATCATCTGAAGACCTACACCATGATGATGAGAACTACAGACCTGTCGGAAGATCAAATAGTCTGGCTCTTCTTCATCTCACTGGAGGAACCAATGCTAGCCTGGTATCACAGTCTTAACAAGGCAACCACGATTGAGTGGAAGCCTCTTTGTACTACATTCCATAAATAGTACGGGTTCAAGTCCTGATTTGATGTAACCCTGATGGATTTAAAAATGGTTAAGCAGAAAACCAATGAGTCTTTTATGGATTACTTCAGTCACTGGATGGACAAAACTGCACTGGTTAGACAGAAGCCATCTGAATTTGACATGTCAGCAAGCTCATCATGAGATCACTGCCACTCTGCCAAGATAAGCTAAAATAGCAGACGTTCCATACTTTTGAAGACATCTACTCATTGGGACAATGCATTGAGCAAACCAAGGGTAAGAAAAAGGAGCTTTCCTTCCAGAAACCCAAAACCACCACATACACTCAAACATAACCAAAAACTCCCTACTCCAATGCCCTGTAAACACTGAAGCCCCACTACATCAATGCTCTATAAACACCAAACCCCATACTCCGAAACACTACTCCATCCTAGAGATTCTCAGATCTTGGAATGCCACTTTCCAAGGTTTTTGGGTGCCTCCTCAAAGCCAAGCTTATTAAGCTGCTAGAGCCAAACTTCAAAACACCACCCCCAGCATCGGTGGACACCAAAACATATTGTAACTATCACCAGCATCACGACCATAACACTGACAACTGTCGCTCTCTCAAACTGGTCATTCAGAATCTCATTGACTCTGGTGAGATCGAAGACCCTGAAAAATCCAAACCATCAACCAAAACAAACCCATTGCCTAACTACCACAAAGCTAACCACACTTACATGCTCCAATCAGGGTTGCCAGAATCCCTGGTTCTTAACTTTTTTTCTCCCCTCGGTAGTGAGGAGATTGCTCGACTACCTGCTATCACCTTTTATCCTGATGGTGGATTTGACATTGGTACCATTGACATATGGTATGATAGCTTAAATGATAAGTCAGCAGCTACTCAGGATTCCACTAAGTCTGAATCATCACAAGATCAGGCTTCAAAGAAGGGCAAGTCAACCGAGACCCCTAAAGCAGCTAAGTGTCGCACCCTGAATTTTGAGTCTCTCGGGCCGATTGGGATGAACCGGGTCTATTCCATCTCTGTTTTTCCTTTACGGGCATTCTTGGTTCACCCTGGTGCGGTTCAGGGTTCGGTTTAGGGTTGCTTTTAGGCATTTTTGTCATTTTGGGCATCATGCCCGTTCGGGTATCTTTGGACCCGATTCGGGTATGCAACTTACCCATTCGGGTATGTTGTTTACCC
>CANYBF012372052.1:0-21392 GCA_948192965.1 Dalechampia spathulata | reverse complement strand
AAATACAATATCCATACAAACATGACAATGCATCAAGCATGTACTAAACATAACATGCAAATGACATAACTATGAACTCACATGCATAACATGAAACCATAACACATGACATGACAACATACAAAGCACATGAACACAAACATGACACATACCATAACATACTACATCATAACATCATGACATACCATATCTCAACATGTGAACATACTAAACAAAATGAGATATGAAAGCATCCTATATGCATACTAAACACACACATATCATGCATACTAAACAATATCAACATGATCGACAATACATGATTAACAAACATGAATCAAACAACACATGATCAACAATACATGCAATATTAAACACATGATTTCTAAACATGAATACTAAACATGCAAGCATATACATGATCAACACATGAATCATAAACACATGATTAACAAACATATGATTACTAAAAATGAATCAACTAACACATGAATACTAACATATGCAAAACACATACAAACTAAATAATATGACAATCATAGCATACATCAATATATGACAAACAACATGCTCATCATCATTAAACACATGAACACAACTCAAGCTCAACACATTATCAACATTCATGCATTAATAACAACAATACAAATCAAATCATACAACACATATTAGCTATATTATCAAAACATGAACTATACTAATCATCTGAACACAAAACTTGTACGAACATGCATGAAATACAACAGGAAAGACTCGGCAAACAAAACAATTTGTCATCATCTTCTGATCATACCCGAACGGGTATGCTGAGTCATGATCATACCCGATCGGGTATGATTCGTGCATGATCATACCCGAACGGGTATGATCAGTCACAAAACATGTCCTAATTCGATTTTAAACAAGCTCCGAGTTATTATCAGTCAATATCATGTATTAAACATACGTTATATCACATGAACAATATTTAAACGAATAAAAATCATATGCAAATCAATCAAAACACAACAAAATCAAATCAAATCAATACAAAATCAAACAAAAATGAATTGCAATTGAATAGAAAGTAAATAGGAGTTACCTAGGTTGATTCTCCAATGATCCTTCAAGTTTCCAATCCAATCCAAATGTGTTAGGGAAAATCAAACTCAAATCCTAATCAAACTAATTAGATTTTTAGTATTTAATCAAAAGCTAATTGAAACTAATCAAAACAAGTTAAATTCTCTGTAATTCAATCAAATTCAAGCAATTAATGAGCTGAAATTAAGTTTCCAAATCGTGGTTTTTGTCAGATTTGAGAGAAAATCAGTTTTCAAAAACCCTAAGCCTTTTTTTTCTCCTGCCAAAATAACTACCTTTCAAATTATAACCAACTGGCTATCATACCCGATCGGGTATATTAAAGGAGCGAATTGGGTATGATCACTTACCCGAACGGGTAAGAGCATACCCGAATAGACAAAATCACACTTACCCGAAAGGGTAAGTCACATACCCTAATAGCATCAAGGATACCCAAACGGGTATGGGACTCAAAAAGACAAAAAAAACCTAAATGCAACCCTAAATTGAATCCTGAGCTGCACCAGAATGAATCAAGATGCCCGTGAGGGCAAAGCAACGAAGAGATAGGCTCAACTCATCCCAATCAATCCGACCGATCCAAAATTAGGGTGCGACACAATGAAATTATATGATTTTAGTTCATAGTAAACAAATTGCAATGGCATTCATACTCATTAATTAAATCTAGTTCTTTTCCATAATTATATTCTAAGTACTATATTGTATTTGAACTTATTTTAGGGAAACAAATAGTTCTATGGACTGGTTATTCTATAACCTAGATGCATTAGGAGGCTAATGATGGCTAGAATTGATGTACAAACTTCCTTGTTTGATAAAGAAGTAACCTAAGCTTAGATAAAATGCACTAATGAATGAGTTAATTAGAAGGTATGACTTTATGAATACTCATAAATCTGTAAATATGTTAATGAGAGTGGAAAAGAAATTTTTGGTTTGAAGATTATGAAGCTTGATTTGCGTGACTAATTTCTAAAGTTAGGATATAGAATTAAGTAGGCTTGCATATTTTTCTTTTAACAATGAGTTGTTGCTATGTACCTTAGTAATAAAGCTAACTCTAAACTGAATGTACATGGTTCAACATCCTTATTAGATCATGCTTAATTTAGGTTATGCGTATATTACATTAATGCATCGAGATGTTGCATTACATAAATAAATGAATAATGAAATGTATATACCTTTTATATTAAGAAGACTAAAGTTTCAATTTTCATTATGCCTGAATACATGAAATGTTGATTGTATTTAATTAATTATTATATGTAATTACATATTCATATGACCCAAGTCTTAAGCTGTCCACTTAGAATTCCTAAGCTTCATTTACTTATAATTATGAAGTGGACAAGCATTTGAGAGAGAGCTGTCAATTAGGAGGAAATGGGTGACATATTATCAATTACTTTAGTACATGGGAGGTGTGATTATGCCCCTTAACATGAGGCTTATGCCTAAGATTTACTTATATATAAATAGTAAACCTTAATGGACTACATGAATTATAATTATGTATATGATAGTATGTGATGTAAATTTGAATGGATTGTGGAGCCAAAGTAATGTGTTGAACTATATATTCTTTTAATTAAGTAAACCGTTTAATACCTTCTTCTTATAGTGTCAAATGGATTCAATGAATGTGTTGATCTCTAAGAAGTATAGATATTTCTGTAAATTAGTATGCCATATGAGTATATTAGTTTTACAATTAGATTATGTAATTAGTTCATTCTAAAGCTTAACTAAAAGTGTTTATAAATACATATGATATAACTAATGTATGAAGTCAATACACATAATTTATTTATAAAATTTTGATCATGTAACTAATGTATAATCATTAAGAACAAATGTATTGATAATCATGGAAGAGTTAAATACATTAATTAGGTTAATTAAATGGTACAAATGACAAGTTAACTTACTTGTGTGGTTAATAATATAACCAATTGAATGGTTTAACATGAAAACGTAAAAAATATGTAGCTAATGTAAACATGAAAATTTAATATTTGAAACTTGAAATCTAATGGTAGTGAAATGATAACATTTATGCTAAATAGAATATAAATGATTATATTATATTTTGCATGCTTAAGGGTATATATATTATACATGTGAATATAAACATTTAAAATATTCATGTACCATAAGCAACAAGGATAAAAGGGTTATGACTCTTGTTTCATGTATGGATAAGGGTAAAGTAAAAATATGTTTAAGCCTAATAATAATTGAATTGTAGATGAAATTCATAGGTAAAATAAAAAGCTATATATAAGCATATATATATATATATATATATATATAAACATACATATAAATATATAAAAAGTACAAAATAAGAGTGACACTAGTATATTTATATATTATAAAAAGGATGCATAAATGAGGTGGTAGTATATTTATATACAGAAATGATATATAGACAGATAATATAGATGTATATTATGAAAATAAATTATTGAAAAATATACCCAATATAGATTATACACAATCATGGATTAAAGATTGATGTGGTCATAGTGAAATGATAAATTCATAGAAAAATGGTGAATACATAGAGAAATGATGAACTGATAGAGAATAGAGGAATGTAATGCATATTTGCATTTATTATCATATAACACATCATTGCTATGAGAAACAAGGAATACAATTCATATTGGCATTTATTAATATAGAGCATATCATAACTATTCTTTTACTATATAGATTGATGATATGGTTGATCTGTGAAAGTGATATGTGGTTATTGACCCTTGATTTTCACTCACATGCATGCATTTTTGGATTTTCCTCCATACAGGTTAGTATAGTACTCCATTTTTGAAAATGAGTTGTATACATGCTATTTGCAATACCATAAACCATTTGGTCATATAGCTCATCTAGTTTTTGGCTTGTATAAAGTGGCACATGAAGTTGGCCTTTTTATACGTTCATACTGAGAACTTGCTTTCTTCTTGGTATGGCTTGACATGGGTTCCTGTTATCAAAACCAAGTTTCACACATATGTTTCATAACCTTATGAATCATTTCAACATGTGATGCATCTAGTTTATGGTTTATGTAAGCTGGCGTATGAAGTGATTTTTCAACTTCATATATAGCATGAAGTACTTTATGCATAGCATAAAGTTGATTTTTCAACTTCATGCATCAAATCTAACACTACATATGACATATGAAGTTAAAAATCTTACTTTTTCCTACATTGCTAATGCATTTTAGCTTCTTACCTCTTGAATTTTATAAATACACTTTGAGTATTAACATTTAAAGGCCCCCTTGAATGATACATTCTAAGGTAAAACTTTGCTAAAATCTAATATCACTTAATTAAGCTCTGAATTAGGTAATTAGAGACTAATTAACCATACTCAAACTCTAATCATGTTTGGAAATTAAAGCTTAAGCCCTACCAAGCATTGGTGAGTTGGTTTTCTTTCCATTTTCTCTTTTTCCCTTTGATTTTCATTGATGTGGTGGGTTTTCTTTATGATTTAGCTTATTCCTAAATGCCAAAGTAGCATTTAGGGCTTGCTAATGGCTTAAATGATTTGTAATAGTTAAATAATCAAATTGCATTCATGATTTTTGTTTAAAATATGGTTTTCTTCTTTTGGTAAACAACTTAATATGACATATATACTATTATATACAATGCATGTAGTATGTATTTTACTTCATTCAACATATATACTTTCATCTTTATTATATGCGACAAATGTATACATTGATGCGATAATAGTATGGGTTGACAAAAGTCCATTATTTTCAATAATTTTTACTTTAATTTTGAATTTCTTTGAAGTTTCCAGTAGCATTTATGATCTTATAGTGATCTTAATGATCTAGATTTGTCATTAATCATTCTAATTTTATTGATTTTGGTTTCAAAATTAATTAATTAAGTTAAATGTTATTTTTAGTTTCATTTAGTTGCAATTGATGCAATTGAAGTCAAATTCAAAGTTGATTCATGCTCTAATTGATGCTTAAGGATGTTAGAGTCTTTCAATTTTAATTTTCATGATCAATTTGATTGATTTTACTATTAAACCAACTTAAATTTTCTTAATTCTTCAAATAAATGTCATTTTAATTACAATTTTGAGTTTGTTGACATGATTAGCCTTAATTAGATGTTGACTTATTTATAAGTGATGCCACATGTGATCGTAGAATTTTCCAATTATGTCTATGAATGATTCTTGCTTAGAATAGATTTATTTTTATGATCTAAGTCATGTTTATTTCTTGGTTAAGGAATGTTTTCGACATATTCCCTAGGATTTGATCTTCGATTCATGCTTTCATATGACATAGAATTGATCAACCATATCCCAACATTTCTTTTGTTGCTTAATATCATTTGTTTACATTTTTCATTCATACATTTTAGCTCATGCTATCTAAGGTTGTTTTCCCAATTGGAGGAGATGTAGCTATATGTCTCAAATTTTTTGTATCATTGAAGATCCTTTGTAATAGAATATGTCTCTATTTTTTTAGTTTTCCCTTTCGATGTATGATTTGGCCTTATTTCATCATGTGTTCCACTATCTCTCTTGATCCCTTTCTTCAAGCTATTGTTATTTTATTTATTCTACTATGTCTTATTATACTTCTATGTTTGTTTCACATTACCATATGATGTATGCTATACCATGTCATGCTTATGTCATGTCATCTTTCAGATGTCATGCTTATGCCATGTCATTTCACATATCATGCTTATATTATGTCATCTTTTGTATATTATGCTTATGCTATGTCATTTCACATGTCATGCTTATGCCATGTCATTTTTCACATGTTATTCTTATGCCATGTCATTTCACATGTCATGCTTATGCTATATAGTCTTTGACATGTCATACTTATATCATGTCATCTTTTACATGTTATGCTTATGCCATATAATTTCACATGTCATGCTTATGCCATATCATTTCACATGTCATGCTTATACCATGTCATCTCACATACTATACATATGCCATGTCATTTCTTAAATGCCATGCATATACCATGTCACTTCTTAAATGCCATGCATATGCCATGTTTTATTGACAATGATTGCTATATCATACTTATCATGCTATATTTGCTATGATTGCTACAATGTTATATTGATTTATATGCCTTATTTCATGTATATGTATGCTTACCTACCTAAGATAATTAACTTGACTAAAACGGTAAAATTAATTTTGGAAACTTTGAGAAAGTAGTTCTTCACCACTTGAACTCATCTTTGAAGGGTTTGACTTAGCACTCATCTCATGCTATAGGTTAGTTGAACCAAATCCAGAATCATCTAATGGTAATTCCATCTTGTAACTCTTTTAAGTTTGTTTTATTCCTTGATGTAAGCCCTTAAGAAGATTGCATTATCACTCCAAGTGGGTCCATGGTACCATCTATTACAAGCCTTGCTTTGGGTCATAGCAAAAGCCCCACCCACAATGGCTACCCCATTAAGGATCTATAATGAAGGAGTTTTGGCATTGAAATCTTTTTGTTTCCATGTCAATTTTCTTATTCTAGATAGTTAGTTGTATTGCATATCATGTACATAGCATCTCCATACTATCATTATCCTGAGTAAAACTAATGATTATAGGTAAGTGAGTACTCTGGACTCCATTTGACTCCTCGAGAAAGCAAGTCTAGCTTTACTACTTATTGCTTTATACTTAGGACTGTTGATGATTCCTAGAATAGATAAACACTAGGTAAAGTCCTATATCAATAATTACATTAAGTTGGATAGGTTGTACATAATATGGTAGGAGACCTTAGCCTATTTATACAGGACTAAAGCCCATGTAGCTAACCATAGCAATATTCCAAAATTATGACCCTTTTTATTCGCATGCTATGTGGATCCATACCTTATCATATAAGTAGATTTGTACAAATCTAATCTATTTCCCACCTCATCTTACTATCAGAATCCTTTTATGATTATGTAATGGTTGCATAACCTCATGCCTACTCTATTAGCATTCTCTTATAATAGTAATATGATCATGCTAAAATGCTGTTGGATTTTAGCCATAATCCCTTATACGATTGGAAAATGATCATCTTTTTGCTTGCTTCACATGCTAGGAGTATCACATGTTGACTTTCTAGTGTAACCCTAGCTAGTATCCCACTTAGGAGATTTTGGATTGACCAATCTTCGTGGAGGTATAAGGATGGCAGGGAGTGCTGCTATGTGTTACATATTCACTAATTATTTTTGTGTTTTCTATCCAACATGCATACTCATGCAATTTCCTCTATCCAATTTCTTTTACAACCATAATGCTTGATGTTTCTTAGTGTAGGTCATGCATACATCTTATGTATCGTATCATGTGCACCATATGCAATCACATATGCATACACATGCATCCATGCAAATTTTCTTTATGATGTGCACAAACATGTTAGACCCTCAATCTTCTAAGAATGTTGCTTCCCCATCTGAGATTGTTTACTTTATTCTAGATGATACTTTACTAGTTATTTTTTAGTAGTTAATTGATAAGTATATGGCCAAAATTTTATCCATTGACTTTAAGACTCTCTTGCAGTAACAAATTCAGGAACCTCTTAGTCTTGATGACTTTGTTATCCTACTAGCTCCTATCAAGGAAAAAGAAAAGGTAGTCAACTTATATGATATTAAGATGGATGATGATGTGTCACTGTACATGCATGATGTTCGTAAGTCTAAAACTTCTACACTAGAATAGAAGATAAAATAATTGTAGTCTATCATAAAGACCAAGAGGATGATTTGATTTAGACTTCAATGAATTTTCTATTAGGGTTATTAGGGGGTTGTCTGCTAAGTTTAAGCTTCTAGATATTCCTAAATATAATAGATTTGGGGATCTGAAGATCATTTGAAGACTAACATTATGATGATGAGTACCATTGACTTATCGGATAAGCAGATAGTCGGACTATTCTTTACATTACATTTTGTAAGTAATACAGATTCAAATCTCAATTTGATGTTACTTTGATGGATATGAAGATAGTGAAATAGAAAGCTAATGAGTCTTACATGGACTACTTTAGCTGGTGGATGGATAAGGCTACATTGGTCAGACAAAAGCCATATGAATTAAATATGATTAATAAGCTTAGTATGGGGTCATTGCCACTATATCAGGATAAGTTGAAGTATTAAATATTCTATATGTTTAAAGATATTTATTTAGTCAGCTAGCAGATTGAGTAGACGAAGGGGCTAAAAAAGAGGGGGTATTCCTCTATCAAACCCAAAACCATTGCATACACCCAAACACAACACAAATCTTACCACATAAATGCCTTACAATCACCAAATCCCATACTCTAAAACACTACCCAAACTCAAAGGTACTGGAATCTTAGGATGCTACTTTCCAAGGTATTCAGGTATCTTCTTAAAGCCAAACTCATTAAACCACTCAAGCTAAACTTCTAAACACCACCCCTAGCCATAGTAGACATTAAAACTTACTATTATTACTACCATTACCATTGTCATAGCACTAATGACTTAGTGCTCTCTCAGGTAGGTTATCCAGGATCTCATAGATTTAGGTGAGCTTGAGGATCCCAAAAAATCTAAACCCTCTACCAAAACAAACCCATTGCCTAATTACCATAAAGCCAATTATACCTATATAATCCAATCAAGGTTTCTATAATCCTTGGTTCTTAACTCCTTCTCTCCCCTCGACAATGAGGGATTGCTAGACTATCTGCTATTAGTCTTCAACCTAATAGTGGGTTATACATTGGAACCATTGATATATGGTATGATAGCTTAGAGGATGAGTTTACAGTTACTCAAGAAGCCTCTAAGTTTGAATCAATAAAGGTTTAAAAGGCAAAGAAGTGTGAGTAAGTCGGGACTCCCAAGGCAGCCAAGCCAGCATCCAAGGTTCCCAAGTAGTAGAATGCATTAGGTGCTAATAAGATGTCCTCTTGAGTCTATAATATGATTTATAGAGGTAAGGTGTTCACTCCTTCTAAACTTAGGAAGAAATCAGATGCTCCAAAAAATCCAATAAAGATGAGACCCACTGAAGATGAGACTGGTTTGAGTAGTGCTCTAGCCCTACAACCTGTTATTAAAGGTAAAGAGGTTACTTAGCCTGAGAATGTCATGATCAAGTAGTTGAAAAAGACACATACTAACATTAAAATTTGGGACTTGGTGTTATCTTCCTAATAGCATTGATGAGCTATTATTGAGCCACTCTTTAACATAAGGATTTCTTAATCTACTTCTATTTTCAGCATGAAGAGTCAGCTGGCTAATCGAGAATTAAAGTCTAATATGATTACCTTTTCAGATGTTGATTTACTAGCCAAGGGTATGTGTCATAATAAGATGCTCTTCATTAGGGTATATATCATGAACTTCTCCACTCCTTATATCATGGTGGATGACTGTTCTAGTATTAACATTTATTCACTTAAGGCATTGCCTAAACTTAGAATTGAGCCTATAGATTGGAAGCCATCTAAGACTATCATTAGGGTATACAATGAGCCTAAACGGGAGGTTACTGACACCTTCACTACTATTGTTACTATCAAGTCAATCGAGTCAATGGTGGAGTTCATTATTTTGGACATTTTGGTGTCTTTTACTATACTTTTAAGCTGGTTACGGTTTTATTAGTTGGGAGGTATGTCATCCACCTTGCACCAGAAGATTAAGTTTCCATATAATGAGGTATGGTTACTATCTTTGCTGATGATAAGGTTATTTTAGCTTGCATTAGAGAGGATTTTCCTTTTATGACTAGTTTTTAGATTATTACCATCGAAGAATTTGAGTTATATTCATACCAATGGAGTCCTATCATGGAGAGAATGTTACGTAACATAAACTTTATTTTGTATAAAGGTTTAAGCCAGTACCAACAGGGTATAGTTGAGTTCAATATTCATATAGCCATATGAGAGGAGAGATATTGTATCAAGTTTAATGATTTTATCTTAGGCAAGTTGGATGACTGTAAGATGGTTACCTTTGTCCAGGGGAAACTAAGTATGATCGTACTCCTAAGATGCTTAACTTAGATGACTTCTTTGATCAACAATTTGCTATCTTTAGCAATGTTTGTGACTTGTTATCCTTGATAACATTTAAGGAGGTTGCTACCACTTATTCTTCCACTATTAGCCCTAATGATTCTTTCTAGATCTTTAGTGTTGTTTCTAATCTCACCACTAGTCACTTTGAGCTAGAACTCATTATAGTTATTGCATTGGAGACCAAGCTGTTGAGTTTAGATATAGAGGATTTATTGCTTCAAAAGATCTATGAGGACATTGCCACCTTAGTAGATAGTACTTTTGAAGAACTTTTGTATGAGGATGATGATGTTTCTATTTCTATAATATTTTGAGGATGATGCAATCCCTTTGAAATTGATTGTAATGAAAAATAATTTTGCTTATGTTTGTTATGTGTATTCTAATAGTATTGTGCATGAACATGAGCATTTTTAACATTAACCTATCATGCATAGAAATTATTAACATTGCATCTGACTTAAGTCTTGGTGAGAGAACAAAAATTATTAAAGTATTGAAACAACATATAAAAGCTTTTGCTCTAGGCTATGAAGACATGCCATGTGTTGACAGGACTATAACAGAACATAGAATTTATATCAAGCTAGAGTTCAAGCCAGTCAAGCAGAAGGTGTATCGGTTTTGACCATAATGGGCCTATAAGGTTAAGGAAAACATCCAGAAGTAACTAGATGCTAAGTTCCTTAAGGTGATTGACTATCCTAAATGGTTGGCTAATATGGTTTTGGTTCCTAAGAAAGATGACAAGGTTAGGGTTTGCATAGATTATATGGATTTGAATAGGGCATGCTTGAAGGATGACTTTCCTTTGTTGCATGATTTAATTCATAAAGAGGTTCAGGTTTATGTGGATGACATGATGGTAAAGTCTCCTAAGAAAGAGCATTTGACTGATCTTAATAGGTGAAGTTAATAAGGGGATTATAACTTCTGCTTCACCGAGGGATAAAGGCAGGTTTGTACCATTGTTATTGATTTAACCTTCATAATACAAGGTGTTATGAATATTTAATTAATTGATATTGATGTTGGATATACAATGTATTAACATATTTTGAGATGATATTATTTACAATAGCACAATCATTATATAAATGCTTACACATTAAAATCATGCATCATAAAACATCAACATGACAGTTTGGAAGAATAAAGGATGCACAGTTATATATATGTATAATACATATATAAAGGTGATATAAGGGAGGTGCTAGTATATTTATACATGAAATGATATAAAGATAAGGAAATATAAAGATATACTATATAAAGCTACTAAGAAAAAAAATAAAGCATTGAAAGTATGCCCATTATAGATTGTGCATAATTAGAGAGAGATTGTTGTGATTATAAAAAATTGATGAATTCACATAAAAAGGTGAATTCATAGAGGAATGATGAAATGATAGAGTATAAAGGAATGCATTATAAATATGCATTCATTATCATATAACATATCATTTTTATATAGAAAGAGGAATATAATTATAAATTTTGCATTATTGACGCCAAGTATGTTATCGTTATTATTGATTGAAAGAGCAGAATTATAATCAATTTATGGAAATATTGATGGGTATGCAATATTGACAGCATAGATTTGTTATTTATTATTATATAATCCAATATTGGTGGAATGGTTTATTATTGCCATTATTTTAATTATCATGAAGAGGTTTGTTTGATCTATAGAAAAGCTGAGTTATTTATAGAGATGACCACTCGAAATTATTATTTATCATCACTAGAGTAATTGAATATTGATGGGATGATTTTACTTATTATTATATTTTTTATGATTAATTATTATGGATTTTCTTAATTTCCTTATTTATTAATTATTTTCATATTACGATAAAATAACTAAATTTTATTCATAATAATTTTTATTATTAGACACCACTGAGTTTTATACTAAGCGTTTATCATTTGATGAACGTAGGTTAGTGCAACTAATAAGGGCATCTAGATTAGTGAGACTCCAACTTAGTCAGGAGAATTTTAGGATCTAAATGACCTTAGAAATTATGTTAAAACTATGTAATATATTCTTAGCAAATATTTTACTATGCAACTATCATTTTATAGTTTAAAGGTAGTAAAATCCTTTATGCTTCTGAATTAATAGAGATACTAAAATTATCTCATGGGTGGCTAATCTAAATTCTATATGTGATGGTTATATAGAGGAAATAGTTGTTGGCCTACCATGAGTATTATGTGAATTTGTATATGACAAGTGACAATGAAACCATAGGTTACAAAATAAATACTTTATAGAAATAGATCAGATATAGTCCATGAAAAAAATTTATAGATCTTTTGTAGATTGATTAATGAATTCTTAATTATACAGCTTTTATTAATCACTATATAGAAGAATGTTTCACCAAGCAAGTGCCATATTAGAGCTCTTAAAAGTAAAAGGAGAGTGTTAGAAAATCTTGCATGAGATTGATTGGCGATAAGAGTTAAGTCTGATGCATACTAGAGCTTCTGTACAAATTTTAATATGTTTTAATCTCATGAATACAAAAGGAATGCATGTTCATAAACTTAGCCATAAGTAATACTAATATCAAGCTTAAAACATTATCTTTCTTTATTGCATACAAATTTTATTGTCTGATAATTTATGCAGTATAAAATGCTAAGTGTGGCAAAGCACCCATAACTTATACTCATCATTTGTAACAGATCCAACTCTAGGGATGTCACATCCACACATAAAGCATCCTTATCTGCATGCATTTTATGCATATGTTATAGTGAATGATTGATTAGCCCATGAAATGCATGAATGAGATATGATGCATGAATGCTTTAACGTGATGAATGTGATATGAAATGTTCATTAGATAAACAAATTTCATATGATATGGAATTGATAGAGAAAAAAATGTAAACAAAGTGAAAAAATGATTAAAGTAGTAAATATACAGTAAAGATGCAAATTTGGAATACTTTTATTGAATGCTTTGGATGAAGCTCTATGATAGAATTCATGTGCTTAAGGTGATGCATTGGTATGTTTAACATGTTATTGTATGATAAAGTATAGTTTGTAATGGATAAATACAAGGTAAAGTAAGGTTAGAAGCAATGGTATGTTAAATGGTAAGTTAGGATACAAATGACATTTCATGGAAAGTTAAGGTTAATATTGGAAGATATATTATGTATGACATATATTCATAATAACATGATGAATAATAAGTGTGATCTTATGAAAGCATGAACTAAATATGATGTAAAAATGAGAATTTAAAGAAGAAGTAAATATGTTAAGTAAGGTAAGATAAGATTGCAAAATGTCATTGTATGATTGGTTAAATTTCAAGATGGTATAAATTAAGTCTTATATTACCTTAAGAGGAAGCATAAGTTAATTTTATTCATCCTAACACCCTTCCTTCTATCATTGCCTTCTTCATTTCCTTCTTCTTTCTACATCTTAACTTAGATAAAAACACTCTTTCAAGGTAAAATCATACAAAGAATTAAGTTTCCATCTTGCTTTGGTGTTTTATGAATTTTACCTCTTTAATGAAGTGATAACTTGCTGTAGGGTTGTGGCAATTATGTGTTAATTGAAGAACTAGAGTGAATGATGAAAGATAAGAAAGCTAAATGATGAATTTGATATTGTTTTGCAACCAAATGAAATTTCCATTTTATATGTGAAATTTAAACAAATCCCTAACTTGTATTCCTTGAATTTATCAGTTTGGTTGCTATTTGAAGTGTGTAAATGATGTTTAAAGGTCTTTAGAGGACTTGTGATGCTTAATGATTATTGGAAAGATGAATAAATGTAATGATAACTTGAAATTCATACTTGCTGGCAAGTTGAGGCCATTTGACCATTTACTACTTTAGGGGATAGAAGTGTGTAATCCTTGAATTATTTTGTAAACATGATTGAATGATATGTGTAAATGATGCAAATGGGGTTTAGTTATATGTAAAGGTGAGGTATGGCATGAAAATTCCAAAAGCTTCATTAGTAGGTAGCAAAGCATGTAGTTTATGTATATTATGTGCATTTGGCCTTTAGCTATGGATATATGCTTTGTATGTTGGGTAGTTTAACCTGATTTTGTGTGTAACATGTGTATGTATGCTTGCATTTAGTATGGTATGATTTTAATGTGGTTTGGAAGTCAAATGGTTAAGGTATGTATGAAGACACTTATAAGGCCCCTTATGCACCTTAATGTGCAAGTTGTGTAACATTGTGTATTATGAGATATGTTAATGTATGATTGTAAATTTGGATATATTTTTCATGGATAAGTCTTAAGACAACATGTTCATGCTTTAAAAGTGACTATATGACTAAGTTATGATGAGGGAAAGAATAGTACAAGTTGATGATATGTTGAAAATGTGCACTTTAGTGTAATATATATAGCATGTGTAATATGTTATCTTGTATGGATTTTTTGCATGCTAATTACTATATGAGACTCAAGATATATATGTGTCCTGTTCTATAGGAAGTAAATAGGTCAAATTATGCAAGTTTATGAATGTTGCTTGCAAGTTCCATGCTATTATGACTTGAAGTGAACAAAATAGTGCATTTTGGTAGGCACTCTCTTGATATGCAGCCTTTTGATATTTGGAGTCCTTAATGGTACATGGCTTGGTTATGTTATAGGCTAAGAAGATAGCTTAAAAATTCAATTAGTCTAATATGTGCAAAAATAGTATTTTTACTTTTATAGATTTGGCAAGTTTGGGTTGTATGCCTTAAATGCTTAAGTTTTGGTACTTTATTTGCATGGTTTGATACCTTAAGATATGCATGAGATAATATACTAAAATTAAGTGTCATTCATGATCTATAAGATGGTCATTAAGGGTACTTAGTGGCATATGCATATTAAGTGAAAAATAGGATGAAATATGAAATGGAAATGACCATATAAATAGTAAAAACATACTAAATGAATAGTTCACATAACGAAATGAATAGTAACTTACCTTGTATACTATACCTTTGTTAGTGTATGCTCTAGAGCATCATGTTTTATTGTATTTAATTGAATGATTTATCAATATAAAACATTATTCATTATTTAGTTTGCTTGAAAGGTTATTAACTAGATAATGAATTCCAAGACATTGGAATAGTACAAAGGAATTCATAAAGAGATTATGAAATGAGATTCTTATTGTTTACAAATATTCAATATCTAAATTATCCCTGATCAATGTATTAATAAGAATGGCTATTATTAATGCGGTTAAGATCATCATATATTATACTTCCGTAAGGGATGATTCTCATTCATCATGACAAGAGTTGTCTAAAGTGAATATGTGGATGAGTAGTAGAGGACTGACTCATTGGAGGCCTTGCCAGTGAGATTTTATATGGATAATTGATCTATGTCTATGAAATATATCTCACTCATATCAGTAGTGCAAGTATCCTTGAGACTTAAGATAACAAGGTTATCTTAATTATGCATCACTATGTTTTGACTCCTATGTTTTATTCCTCTATAGGAGGCATTCATAACTTGGAGGTTGGATATAATGTGAAGTAGTTGAAGGTATTTTTTTTATTATTGAAAGACTCACCACCCCAGATTAATTGTAGGGGTTTTATCTCATTAATTCATGTAATATTCTTTATTCATGAATCTTTGGCAAGAGTAGAATGCCTATTGATGAATGAGTTTCATAAAATCATTTTGGGAATAAAGATTATGGTACATGAAACATCAAATTTAAGGCATGATCTAACATACTTGATTATGCATTAAGTTGACATTAATCCATACTCAAACCTAAATGAGATAGTGGATGGTGAAAGTAGTTTATTGCATGGAATATTATATGAAAGGGTTGTAGTCAAACTAATGACCTCTTGACATTTTGGTAGTCACGATGTGTGACTAGAAACCACTCTTGATTTACATATGATTTTATTAAATGAATTTTAATTATATGTTCATATGTTGCCAACATGTCAATAACCCAAAAGGTCACACACTAAAAGTAATAGGAATGATAATCATGAATTGATGTTGATAAAATAATGTTTTATGTTTATGAGATAACTTATATCTTTTATTTTCATTAGAAGGAGCATAAAAAGAGCTTCAATTAGATACCAAGATTATTTAAATCTAATAAGTATAACTCAAGATACAAATGATTTAAGATGATATGTTCTACATGCATGGTATATGCAGATTTGGACAGAATTAAATTAATTAATAGTCAATATGTGATTGTCACAGGACTTATCAATGTATAATGAATTAAAAGGAATTGCACATGATTATCATGTGCTTTTGGAGGGATTTTAAGTCATGCACATGCAAGTCATATGCCTGAAGCATGTGATATGCACATGCATATGACTTAAGTAACCTAAGACCTAATTAGGGTTTTATAAGTTATCTGACACAACTTTTAAGGTTCCTAGAATAAGGAATTTTGGCTGCCTCCTCCCTTCATTAGTTTTAAGCTATCAAAAGATTAAGAACAAGAAGATTAATTCTAATTTTTGATAGAAGATCAATAAGAAGAAATCAAATTCATCTTTCTCTTCATCTATTCCTTTTTTGTTTTATTTTACTAGTCTCTAAACAAAACTTATAATTTTGATTAATAATCATTCGAATGCTTGTGTGGATAGTTTGGAGATTCTCTACCTTGGGGATTGAAAAGTTTGCTACAACTTTTTAAAAGGATAAGAAAGAAGGAGATCTACTTAAAAGTGAGTTTTTCAATTTCTTCTTTGATAATCTTCTCTATGTTTGATGTATTTTATGAATAGAATTTCTAGATCCGTTGTAAAATGTGTTTTTAAAAAGTTTTAAATTATACCTTCCACTATCAAATACATTTTCACAATCCAATAACCTTGATACTATACACACATCAACCTTGTAAACTATGCCTTTAATAAATGGATATCTTAGCCTTCTAAACTTGATACTATACACACCTAGACCTTATAATTCTTCATTATACAAAAGAATACATACTACGAGGCATGAAATGATGTTATTGCTATATGTTAACACATACTATGACAAGTCTTATACATTCTTACATGTTCTAAATACTTGGTTTACATATGAATATGCATGCGTATGACTTATATATGCACTTGTACTTGAATTATAAGGTATGTAATGGTATGTATGTGGATAATGGCTAACCATATATTCAAATGGAGGTCAATGATGTATAAATACACTTAATGAATGAAATTATCCTTCAAGAACTTATAATGTCTGAAAGGTAAGTATCCCCCCTACTTGTAAAGTATGAAATGTTACGAGAAAATATCATGCTTGTATACTCATTATGAATCAACATTGAACTATGATCACATGTTATATATGGATATGGATTCCTTAGGATGATAAGTTAAGCATAACATGTGAATGACTTTACTAAGTGAATATAAACTAGAAATGATAGAGGTTCAGCTAACGAGACTCAAACTTCTCTATAAGCTATCAATAAGGGCAGAGTGGTCATAGGTTTATGCTATTTATCTTATGACCTTACTTAGGGTCTTAAAATGATGATTTCTCATTTGATGGCGTATGATAGCAACTTAATAAGCTTACATTATGAATGGCATCATATGATCATTGTTGTCACATCCACTCTTAAGACCTAAAATATAGTTATATATGTAGTATTATTATAGGTATGATTGGATGATTAAATGTCATTAAATGTGCTTGAGATGATGTGCTTATGATATTATTATGAGTGAATGATTAAATGTTAGTGAAAACCATGATTAAAAGGCAGTGAAAATATTTACAAGTTTTTATAAAACACATTTTTCATGGATCTATGTAATCATCACTCATCAAAATAAGTAAAGAGGATATGACATAATATAACTTACATGAATGTCAATCTTCTTCAATCTTGTTTATCAGAAAGTTGTAGCAAACTTTTCTAAACCCCAACGTAGAGGATCTCCAAACTATACACATAAGCAAAGAATTAGATTAGTAATCAAAATTACAAAATTACAAAATTCATTTCAAAGACTAGTAAAAACAAAAAGTAGAAGAGAAAAGAAAGTCTTAAATCAAATCCAATGAGCTTGCTCTTGAATGAATGAATTCTGTAGCTTGTGCTTGATTTGGATTTTCTTATTCTTTTCTTTAAAAGAATATGAGGAAGAAGGAGGCAGAAAGATATGTTTTTGTAAACCTAAAATCATATTTTAATTAATCTAATAGGGCTTAGGTGGCACTAAGGTTGACTGGATAGCTTATATGTCATGACATATAAGCTGATTTAATCCAATCAATATATGATGTGTCTAACATATTCTTGAACATTAATTAGGCATGTGACAATCACATGTCCATTCTCCTTTGAGTCAAGTCATGCATGTGCAAGTCATGTGATATATGCACATGCATAATCATGTGCATGGCATGTGCACTACACATACAAGCTTGTATCATACATACTTGGAGTTGTACTCGTCAAAAATGCATGATCCAAGTATAAAATAAAAAAAATTTTCATTCTTTATCTAATAAAAGTAAAAAATTTAAGCTAAATCATAATCTTGAAACAATATCTCTTATTGAGTCAACATCCATTCTCTTTATTTCTGATTCCCTAACTTGTCACATGCTGAAACGAGCACACACTTTGCATTCATGAATTGGTTGAAATTTCTTATTTTATATGTTATTAGTGTGAAAATGATGTGAAATTATAATTATGATGACAATTATATGATGAGATTAGAGTTTATGGCTTAAAAAGTTGAAAATTGGAATTTTGATGAAAACCATTAAAATGACCCCTGGACGATGATAAATTGATATTTTTGATGATGAAAACACTTAATATGATTAATTAAGTAAGTTAAAGATGATTTTTTTAACATGAATTTGATATATTCAACTTTTAGAAAATTTGAATTAAAAATTAATTATGATATCATAATTGAGTGATGATGATGTAAGTATGATGTAAGCATATGAATTTAATTATGATTTTTATTAGAAAATGAATGATTATGAATGTATAATGTATTAGTACGAGTATATAATAAAATGTAAATATTAGAAAAGTATAATTAGTATTTTTAATTATGATGTCATAAGTTGGTTATGATGATGTCATAAATAAGTAAGGTATTAATAAATGTTATGTAAATAGATAAATAGATAAACAATATTACAATAAGTTAAATTAGATTTGAAATGGTATATTAAATTAGTAGTGGGATTGGTATTTGAAAAAGTGTATAGGTATTTAAAAAAGTAATTTTGGATTTAAATGTTAGTGGATGGAAAGAGATGGAAAGTATCATATTTTATTTGATTGAGGGAATTGATGGATGGTAATTTAAATTAAAATAAGGTGTATAAGAGTATATATTAAGTGTATAATATGAAATTTAAGGTTTAAGATTGGTGGATTTAAGTTAAATACAAGTATATATACGTATAGGGGTTAAAATGTAATTTTGGAGGTGTATAGGGACTAGTATGGAATTTTTTCAAATAGGGCTCATTCCATCCAAATTTTCATTTCATTTTTGACTTTCATTTCAATCATTATTGCTCCTTCCATCATTTGGCTGAAATACACTAATGCAATCCTCTCCATTGTTTCCTTATCTTTTCATTTCTAACTTATCCTCTTCTTAACCTCACATTTTCTCTGTTTGCTTTAGTTTTCTTTCATCTTCTTCAAAGTAGCAGAAATCAAACTCCACCATATCTTGATTTTCTTCAGAAACCATATGCTAAGAGTTGATTACTGAAGTAAAGCTTAAGTTGAAGTCAACATATCTTTATTTCTCCATGCTATTAAAAGAAAGCGCATGCATGTCCATTTGAAACACTAAAAGCCAAAATTATCTCTTCTTTTCTACTTCAAACTTAAAGTTTAATGGAAGATTTATGTATTTAACTTAATTTCATGCTAAAATAGCTTTTCTCTTCTTAACTTCAAAACCCAAGCTAATCCTTGAAGAAGTTGAAGTTTTACTAGTTTTTCTTCCTCTTTTGGTTTGGATTTTTCAAGATCCAACAATTTCTTTGAGTATACATCAAGGTAATGTTGAAATACTCCTAGTTTTCTTTTTTTTTCATCATGATTGAAACCTTTTCTTAATGGATCTTCAAGTTATGCTCAAAATCATGAAGATCCATACACTTTTGGTGGAAACCATAACCTTTCCTTGAAGTTTGACTTGTTTTATAGTTAGATCTAACTCTTTTAAGTACATGCATGTTGATTTAAGGTGGTCAGAAACTTTAAGGAGGTCAAAGAAGTGAAGATCTATTTAAATCAATAGTTAAATCCAAAGAAGAAGAAGTTGAAGTTGAGATTTGAGTTATTGGGTTTAAAGCTGAGTTTGGTAAGTATGATTTAGTATTAGATCCACTTGATTTATGAATTTTTAGTATGATTTGAGTTTTGGCTGAAATGTTTGAAGTATTTTTGATGGATTTTGGTTGATCTTTTAATAGTTACATGAAATAAAGTGAGTTATGATTGTGTGGGTGTGTGTGCTTTGTGATTTTCACTTTAATCAAAACTTTCAAGCAAAATTTTAATGGTTGGTAAGTTTAAAATATGATTTTAAAGTGATTTATTAAAAATAGAAGGTTAATAGCAAAGAAAGTTATGAAATTAAAGCTTAAGATAAGAAAAATTGATGATTTAAGGCTTAACATCATTTTAAGTGTATATGACTTAAGAGCTATGAATTAAATGATTAAATTTAAGTATGATTTTAGTAATTAACTTTCAATTAAAGTTAAAATGAAGTTCTTAATGATGAGTTAATAAATAGCATATGATATATGAACTAAATTGGACATAAGATAAGTATATTTGGTAATTTAAGGCTTAATCTTCGTTTAAAGTTTCTAAGAGATAAAAGTTAAGGAAAAATGGATTCTGTTAAGTTTGAATTAATGATATAATAAAAGAATTAAAGTTAAATGAAAGTATTTATATGATTAAGAAGGTTAGCTTAAAGCATGAATTATCAAAATGGACTTAAGATATGAAATGCTAATGTTTAATGGATTCATATACAAGTAATCGGCCATATCAAGTTTGAGGATAGGTGTCGCACCCTAATTTTGGACCAGTCGGATTGATTGGGATGAATCGAGCCTATCTTCTCGTCGTTTTGCCCTCATGGGCATCTTGGTTTGTCCCAGTACATTCC
>CANYBF012370751.1:0-11208 GCA_948192965.1 Dalechampia spathulata | reverse complement strand
TTCCTTTTGATATTAGATTAGCCAATAATCCTCGATATAAGAAAGTCTATTCATTATCATCGTATCTGCATATTTTTTCCAAATTAAGCTTTAACACTACATCAATGTCTTCTTGTGGTATTTGCATTGCTATATTCTCTGTAATATCTCTATTATTGATCTCCATTTAGCTAAGCTGGTATTCCATTTGGCTAAGCTAATGTCTTTCTTTTGTAGACATGTCATAACTTTTCATATCCTTACCCATGTTTATCATGTGCTTTTGGATATTACTCAAAGCGCATGTTATTTATGTTTCTATCGAGTTCTCATGCATTTTAACATAATCTTCAACCATCATTTGAAAATTATCTTTCCATAGTTTTTTGATATTTGTGGGCTCACAATACACTAATAATATTACGAACAATCTTCTTAACTCTAATGGTATCTTGAATATTGTTATCTCACTCATACATTCTTTTGTGCTCTTATCTAATTCAAGCAACCCCCTCATTATAACAGTTTCCTTAAATGTTGAACATTTAATACCATCTACTGTAAGCAAATCATCAAATGACTTTAGATCCTTGGCATTATTTAAAAGTATCATTAAATAATACTTTTCTCCCTCTACATTTACATGTCCAATGATATTCTAGTTTTTCTTTTTATCCACTCTCGATTTTTTGTATTCCAAATATAATGCCTTAGAAATTCCTTATACAATGGTATACTTGCATCTTCATTTTTTGAACATGTAACAAAGTATTCAATCAATATCATTTTTTCACGTGATCATATTGAAGTATGTCTTCCAAGTTCTAGTTATGCCAAAACATCACTATATGCTTTTCAAAGTTAAAAATTATTAATTTTATTTATATTTATTAATTAATAAATTTTATTTAAAGATAAATACTATTAATTTATAATCAATTACATATTAATTATTTAATATCTTATTAAAAATTTGTCATCTCTCTTAATTTATTAATTGTAATTAGTATATTATTTTATATTTTTTGATAAATTTTAATATAATAATATATTAAACATTAACAAATTAATATAAGATCAAGTCAATAACATTCATAGAATAATATATTAAATATTATATTATCTATAATACAATATAAAATCTATAATATATTTATTATATATTAATTGATATGCTTTGATTAATTAGTTGATGTAATAATTATAAATTAATAGCCTTATTATGTACACTAATTTAAATTTTCAATTTTTTAAATTACTATTGAAATTAACAAATTGTAAATTTTAATTAGGTGCATAAATAAAAATGCAATTTAGTATTATTAATGTGTAATTATTATATTATTTATATTTTATATTATATTTATTATATTATCTAATTTTTATTCAAATATAAATATTACTAAATTTAGTTTTAATTTTTAGGAGATAATTATTTTATATTTTATATTATATTCTCTAATTTATACTACTTATAAAGATAAAAATTACTAATTTTATTTGTACTTATTATCTACTAAATTTTATTTAAAGATGATTACTACTAACTTATTTTTATTTATTAACAATTAATTATTTTATATATTATATTATATTATCTAGCTTTATACTACTAAGTTATGCATTAATTTATATTTTTAATTTGTTAATTTTAATAGTGATATAAGTATATAATTATTTAATATTATATTAATTAATATTAAGAAATCTATTTTCCAAATTCAATAAGATAATTATGTAAAATATAATATAATTTAATATTATGCTAATTAATATTAAGGCATCCATTTTTTAAATTTAATAAGATAATTATATTAATATTATGTTAATTAATATTAAGCCATCCATTTTCCAAATTTAATAAGATAATTATGTAAAATATATTATAACCTAATTTAATAATATACTAATCATAATTAATATAAATAATACATTAATTATAATTAATAAATTTTTGTGTAGTAATTTATATTAAAAAAAGTTTATTTTATTATTTATATTTTTTAGATTAATTTTTATATTTATTTTTGATAATTTTTGAAAATTAATTAATGATAAATTAGTAGTATTTATTTTTGAATAAAATTTAATAAGTAATAAATATAAATAAAATTAGTAATTTTTAACAAATAGAAATAAAATAAGTAATATTTATATTTGAATAAAATTAGTAGTTTTTAACTTTAAATAAAATTTAGTAGCTAACAAATATAAATAAAATAAATAGTATTTATCTTTAAATTATGCATCAATTTATATTTTTAATTTATTAATTTTAGTAGTGGTATAATATACTAATCATAATTAACATAAAATAATATACTAATTATAATTAATAAATTTATTTTGTGCACTAATTTATATTAAAAAAAGTTATTTTATTATTTTTATTTGTTAGATTAATTTTTAATAAGTTTTAAAAAGTAATATTTATCTTCATGTAAATTTTAAAAAATAATATTCATCTTTGAATTAAAATTAAAAGAGTAATATTTATCTTCATATAAATTTTAAAAAATAATATTTATCTTTGAATTAAAATTAAAAAAGTAATATTTATCTTCATATAAATTTATAAAAATAATATTTATCTTTGAATTATTAAAATTAAAAAAGGAGTGGTAGACTTATATTTTCACTCCCCCCTCTTCCCTTTTTTAATATGCATATGATAGTCATTTATTTCCAAATCTCATTACCTGTTATTTTGCATTTTAATATCACCTCCATCCTAAAATAATATAATTTCATTTTCTTTTTAAAATTATTTTATAATGTAAATTTTTAATTGTACACTTATTTATTTTATATTATTTTTTAGCTCATAGTTTATTCTTTCAATATATAAGTGTTAGTAAATATAGTGAGCTGATAGGTTGATTTGTATATTTAGGATTCTAGCTGTCACATACGTAATTTTAGGTTAGAATAGTCTGAGTATCCTTATATAAATACATGTACATACATTTGATAAAGAGAGAGAAAATATATAGAATACTTTCTCAGATTTGGCAATAAGAAGTTTAAAGTTCCTTAATCTCTCTCTTTAATAATATTAAAGGAGAGAATTATACTTTATTATATATTATACAGATTTTATGCTTTTTAGAGAGAAAAAAGTACTCCCTTGTCTTAAAAAAATAATCCTAATTTTTATATTTAAATCTCTCAAATAATAGTTTCAATTTTCTTTTTAAATAACAATTAATATTATATCCGTCTTGAAAAAATAATCTTAATTTTTATTTATGATGTCCCAGATATGATATTTCCATTTCCATTTTTGGATATGTTAACAAAACATTTCATTTATTAATATAATTAAGTTTCAAAACAAATCACACGATCAAATAATTAAAAAAGACAATATTAAAAGTAAGATACAAAATATTTACTAATTTTCTCAAATAATATGTAATGTTAAATGATACTTTTTAAAGGATAAATACAACATTGTATTTTGATGAAAATTTAATTATAATTTAATTATCATATTTCTTCTATACTTAAAAAGTAATTTGGATAATCAAGAAAAATTTAAGAATATGTATGAAGATAATAAATATTTATCTTATTTTTCCTCATTTATTTATTTATTTATGTGATATTCCCTATGATGAATAACTTTACATGAGAATGAAAGATATTTTGAAATAGCACCCCTTAGAAAATTTAAAAGAATATATTGAAATGTTCGCATATAACATGCAAACATCAAGTAGCATGAATTTTTAAGCCCCTTAATTGATATAAAAATAATAATAAAGAGTTTATGAAGTTTCTATAATCTATAGATTTATTAAGTATGATCATGATTATAGAAGGTAAATAATATTTTAGGAAAAATTTATAATAGTAACTTAGACGAAATCTCAATAAGAGAAATAATTAACATAAATAAAAAAAATCTTAATGTATGATCCAAAAATTTAATATGATGATAAAAATTTATAAAATATTATTATATAATCTAACATTCAGTAAATATTTTATTAAATATATAGAATTAATATATGCTACTTAAACCTAAAAAATTATTCATAAAAATTATACAAATGGTTCTTAATTAATAATTACAAATATTAAAAATTAGAGATTATTACATTATATATATTTTATCATTTTGAGAGTCTGAATTTACATTTCAATCAAACAATACCTAAGAAGATTATTTTTGTGTAGTTTGGAGTTTTGAAAAAAATTATTTGATAAAATTGTACAACTATGAAAAATTATCCATGATAGAATAAATTTCAATTTAACCATATTCAGATTATACAAATTATTATATAAATCATAATACTCTAATTTATACGAATGAAGTAAAGATGGAGAGTTAAATTATTTATGAAATGACTTTTATATAATTATGTATAAATAAAAATAGATAAAGTTGAAAAGGGGTTAATTTACAGTAAAATAGAGGAAGTAAAAGAAGAGAATTGACATTTTTTAGTTACCTTTGGATAAGAATCTTTTTTTTTTGTTAATTAAGAACCAAATTGGGAGAAATGTTGGAGGAACTAATACAATGTTGATAACTTTTAACTTAATTTATCCTTTTGCTAATTAAACATCCATGAGTTTATAAATAGGAAGAGGTGAGGTAGAGATGAAAAGGAGGAAATTAAGAAAACATAGTCAAACTCTTGCAAAATGAAATCTTTATTCTCCTTTAAAAAAATATATAATACTTCTTCTTTCATCTTCTTAATTTCTTCTCAACATTTATACTTTAAATGATATTCCTTCACCCAATTGAATTATTTGGAAGTTTATGGTTGATTTTGGTTTTAAAAGGATTTAAGAAAATTGAAGGAGGATTCACCAGGAGTAGTCAAGCTTGTCAAACATCCTTGAAGTATGACTTATCATTTTATAACTTATTTAGGAGTGAAGGAGTTCTTTGTAAGTGCTTAGACCCTCTTTGGATTGTTTATGAAATTCAAGGATTGATTTTGAGTGTATATGGTTTATGACTGCAAATATGATAATGACTTGATAATATGGTATTAAGTTGATGATGTTGTATATAACGTGTATTCAGAAAATTGTTGATAAAGAAGTAGGATGATAGGTTATGACAGTGAAAAATTAAGGTGTAAAAGACTTGTTAAATAATTTAAAACTCCCAACTAGCAATAATTCAAGTATGAAGCTTGAAATGATATGTAAACTAATTAATGAGTTAGGTATTTTAAAAATAAAAGTACGCAAGTAATGACATGATTCAATTTTAATAAGTATAAGAACTAATAAAAGAATAAGATTTATAGGATTTAAAATGTCCTTGATGAATGAATATAAATGAATATGAATGTGTTATCTTTTTCTTCTTCCATTGGTGAGAAAGACAATGACTATACAATTTTTTCTCTATAAATTAAATCTTAAATATCTAAACTAAATAATCTAAAGGCTAAGAAAATCACTAGAAAATATATATGATGTTTAAAAGTTTAACTCAAGTTGAGTTACTTGCAAAAAAGTGAAAACTTTGATGTCTTTCTAGTCCAACTTAAGTCGAGTTGAAGTCAACTTAAGTCAATTACAATCATGAAGTTAAACTTTTGGATCTAGAGCTCAACTCAAGTTAAGTTGAGGGTAACTTGAGTTAAGGGTAACTCAAGTCAAGTTAGATATGTAAGAGTGAAAAATGAGTTCCAAAGACTAGCTCAAGTTGAATTACACCTACCTTAACTCAAGTATAATAAAACATTGAAATATGTTTTATTACATATAAATGTAATAAAACATTGAAATATTAAACTAAAAATACTAAGTATGAACATCTTCTGATAAAAATTGGAAAACAATATAATCAAGATAAGGAAGTAAGGATATAGAATTAAAGACTATAAGAAGTAATTATATACAACTTCAAAGGATGAAGAATTAGTAAAGGGATAAGATTTAATGTGATGATAGTTGTAAATGATAATTATAATATGCATATAAATGATAAGATTATAGTATATGGATTATCTAACTTATTCAATGAGATGATGAGACTTTTTGCATGTCTATTTATATGATTTATGACTAAAATCCCAAGTGAGGAGGTAACATTAGAATTGAAGAGAGGGAAAATGGAACATAAGAAATTTATAGTGATTCAGCCAACAAATGCCTACATCCACTTACCCAAGTAAACAACTTAGATTTCCACTAATCTTTCAACAAAGATTACAACATTAGAATCACCATTCTTGTTACGTCTTTCGGCTGCGTAACATGCTCCTGTACAATAATTATTAACTTTGTAACCAAGAAAGTCAATAATTTTTCTACAAAGGATTTCATAAATTCCGTAAATTTTTTTTATACATATATTACTTGCATATGATCCCATCATTAACATTACATTTCTTTGTCCCAGGTTTTAACATATTATATTATACATGAGTCATTTCTTCAATAGAAATATAAACATAAACACATTAATATCTTACATGTATATAAATTTGCCACCCTTAATTATTTACTGCCAGAGTAATTGGTTTATGTAGTTGCAAGATAATTTATAAAACATAGAAGTCTGAAGGAACCCAAACCATTACCAATATTTTATGGATACATCCTGCTGCTTTACTGACATTCTTGTTCTGCGACTTGACTTGATCCTGCGTTTATCAATTACTAAACGCTGAGTATAAAGCTCAGTGGTGCTAGTGTAATAAATATAATAAATATCATCATAAATTCCAAATAATCATTTAACATGATAAACATATTTTCATAATATCATCTATGATATGTCATGATCAATAATCACCTTCTTATTCACTATTCATGAACTTATATCTCAACCATATTTAATGCTTATGCACATTTACCATTTTATCATTTATATAACCATTTCAATGTCATTATCATCATGTATATGAGTCATGCATGTTCTGAGCATGCCCTATGTTATGCATTTCTCCCTCAAGCCTGATCATATCATAATTATGCTCATTTACTAGGTCTTTCATTTATAATTTGTTAGTGGTACAATAAATCAAATCTCATATAATACTTATTTTTTAATTCATTCTTTCTTAACATAATTCCTTTTTATATAATTCCTGTAGGAATTTTAACTTTTGCCCACTATAAAACATTTGATATATTTTTCATATCATTTTTTTTCTTTCTTTCTTTCTTCCTTATGTCACCATGTCATGCTATGTCATGTTTTATGCGTTATGAATATGTCATTTTTAATAAATGAAATAACATATTAATATGTAATGCGATTGCATTACCAAACCAATGCCTCTTTGATCAATAATTGATCGAGGACTTCAATCAAACTAGCACAAACCTGGTATGTCCTTTCCTTGTTAATTACCTTGGATGATTCGTGAGGCTTTTCCACAGTTTTACCTAATTCACAAATCAATATTTGTCTTTTATTAACAAAATTTATTTCATCATTAATGATTCTTATAATTATGCACTATTATATTAATTAAGCAAATAACAATATTATCCATTTATCATATCATAGTATTATTTAAGAATTCATAAAATATTATATGTTCCTTTTGTTTGTATTTTTAATGAAATAGTTATATCACTTTAATATATATATTAAAACAACAACTTTATTTAAATTTCCAGATAACATTTTATTTTGTAACATTTCTGTTTATTTAACCAAACAATGACATCTTATGTGAGTACACCTTTATTTATCTCTTAGGTAATTAGACAATAAATTAATTAAACGGTAATATAACAATAATGATTATTTAACAGTTATCAAAATAATATCTTATTAAATCTTAATTAAAATTATAATGCAATTTAAAATCAATTGATCATCATTTTTTGTTTAAAATCCAAATTCTATTATCAACTAATCATTTGATAATTTAACAGTTAATATGTTACTATTGATTTACAAACTATTATTTTAACTTAACCAGTTTTAACTTTTCAATCTTATTCATATTCCTCTAAGTATAATTACTGTCAGAAACAAATTATGAAAACAATGAAGATTATCAATTATTTATTCTATTCTTAAATTGATTTAACCTTTCAAAATTTTATCTTGATATTTGACTTAATTCACTGTTATTACTAATCCTCATTTAAACCATTAGAAAATTATAATGTTTCTGCTAAATCAAATCCTTTGTTAATACTCTCTGATAACCATTTATTAATTTAAACCATAACCTTAATTAAATATCTTCCTATCATTTGTACTTAATCATAGTTCTAATAATATTTAATATAACTGCTTATTATTTAACAACTTAACACTTTCATTAATTTCATCACAAGACATGCTATGTGCTTAAGTAAGTTTAGTACCCATAAAAACATGTCATTTTCTTAATTAAAACTCAAGATTAACTATCTTCCATCATTAACCTTGTTAATGACTTATCCAATGAACATATATTCATATAAACATCTTATAATACATGTATCTATCACCTTTAGTTCACTATTATCTTTATTGTAATTTTTAACTTACTTCTTATTTATATCTTATCATACTACTTATTTATTAACTTATTGAACATCTTAAAGTCACTTAGCATACTTAAATAATTGATCATTTAAATCCATACATATGTCATAGTCATATACTTCATGAAAAATTCCTTTAACCTTTTAAAAAATGCATTCTTACATTATCTATGTTACAATATTACTTAATGACAATTATCATTCACTAGATAACTCTATAAAGCCTTTGATGACACTTATTATGCTTAATAATTTTTTTGATTCTTAGTTTTTATTTTATTTCAAGTCTTATTAATACACCTTATGTCATACTTAATCATATGCTCCAATTAAGTCAATATACTTTGATTTTTATTCATCCAGTTTATATTATTTATTCATAACTTAAAACTTGTCTTCTTAATCACAATAATACTTTCATTTAACTTTAATTCTTATGATATATCCTTAAATTAAACTTAATAGAATCCATTTTTCTGTAGCTTTTATGTCATAAATGCTTTACATGAAGATTTATCCTTAATTTACCACATATGCTTATCTTATATCCAATTTGGTTCATTTTTCATATACTTTTTATTAACTGATCATTAAGAACTTCATTTAACATTCATTAGAATTAAATTTCTTAAATCATACTTAAACTTAACCATTTAATTCATAGTTCTTAAGTTATATTCACTTCAAATGATATTAAGCCTTAAATCATCAAATTAACTTATCTTAAGCCTTACTTTCACCACTTTCTTTGCTATTAATCTTTTATTTTAAGTAAATAATCTTTTAAACTATGTTTTAAACTTACCAACTATTAAAATTTTGCTTGAATATTTTGGCCAAGGTGAATAACTCAAAATAAAACACCCACACAATCATAACCCACTTTATTTCATGTCCTTTACAAGCCTAACTCATCTAACCATTAAAACATCAAAAACAATCCATCAAAAATACTTCAAAAGTTTCTGCCAAAACTCAAATCATACCAAAAATTTATAAATCAAGTGGATCCAATACTAAATCATACTTACCAAGCTCACCTTTAAACCCAACAACTCAAATCTCAACTTAAAGTTGATATCCTTTGTATTTTGCTATGGATCTAATATATCTCCACTTCTTTGACCTCCTTAAAGTTACTGCCCACCTTAAAATAACTTGCATGTACTCAAGAGTTAGGTATAAATCTAAAAGAAGTCAAGCTTAAAGATAAGGTTATGGTTTGTAAGTAAATCCATGATTTTTCATGGTTTCAGTTTTATACTTGAAGATCCATTGAAGAAAGGCTTTGGACAGCAAGACAAAGAGAGAAAACAAGGATTATTTTAGCCTAACCTTGACATGCACTAAAGTAGCTTGCTCGAACTTGAAAATAATTGAACCAAAAGAAAGAAAGAGTCATACAAACTTTGGTCTTCTTAATGAATAGCTTTGGTTTCTTCTAAAACAAATTGAAATAGAGTGGTTTCAATTAGAACTATATCTTTGTAAATCAAACTTTGTTAGAACTTGAAGAATAAGAAGAGAATAAGAAGATTAAGGTACTGCCTTTTTTATGTTTGGATGAAGAAAGTTGAAGAACAAGATGAACATATAAGAGAAAATGAGAGGTTAAGAAGAGGATAAGTTAGACATGAAAGGATAAGAGAGAAATGGAGAGAATTGCATGCATTTGTTTTGGCCAAATGAAGTATGGAGGATAAGGAAATGGAATTTTAGTCAAAATGGAGATGAAATTCGGATGGAATTAGTTCCATTTGCAAAAAAATCCCATATTAGTCCCTAAACTCCTCCAAAATTATAGTTTAGCCCCTATATGTATTTGTATACTAAAATCCACCAATCTAAATCCTTAATTTCATATTATACCCTTCTTTTACACTCTAATACACTATATTTTTATCATAAATACCATATACTAATTTTTCCAATTAAATAAAATATGATTTCTTAACCTTCTCTCTCCATCCACAAACACTAAAATCCAAACTACTTTTTCTATTTCCTATACACTTTTACAATTACCAATCCCACTTCCATTTAAATAAACTATTTCAAAATAAATTCTTATATATTCTATTTTCATTTATATTTATCTATTTATCATCTTCACTAATTATCTTATTAACGTAATTATGATATCATCTTTATCATTTATGATATAATAATTAAAAATACTACTTATACATTTCTAATATTTAAAATTTTATTATATATTCTTACTAATACATTATTAATTCATAATTATTTATTATCTAAGAAAAATCATAATTAATTTCCCTCGCTTACATTATGCTTACATCATCATCACCTAATTATGACATCATAATTAATTTTTATTTTAAATTTTCTAAAATTTGTATATAATAAATTCATATTAATACAAACATCTTGAACATACTTAATTAATCATATCAAGTGTTTTCATCATCAAAAACATCAATTTATCATCGTTCAGAGGTTGTTTCAATGGTTTTCATCAAAAATTTCAATTTCATCATTAGAGCTATAAACTTTAATCTTATCATATACTTATCATCATAATCATAATTTCATATCATTTTTACGCCGATAACATATAAAACATATCATTTCAAACAATTTTATGAATGGAAGGTGTGAGCTGCCGTATCCGTTTCCATGCTTTTACGTGTTTTAACTTTTGAAAAAGCAAGCGTGGATTGTGGAGTCGCCACCTAGTTTGTTTCTATTAATCCAATTGAATTAACTTTGAAAACTAGGAAATAAAACTTAGGT